>JBBPBX010018633.1:3119-25442 GCA_038048925.1 Garcialebias charrua | reverse complement strand
AATCTACCTCCTAGCATGTTTAAAAGAACGTTATCAGCGTTATTATCGCTGTGAGTAGGCAGCGTGTTTCCGTAAACCCGGAAGTGTAGTGTTTTTGTTTTTTTCAGCTTATGTAACTGTTTTCCTAAACCTAACCTTAAACCTGACCCAGAGGACCAACCCTAAACCTAACCAAGACCCTAAACCTAACCAAGACCCTTTACTCTAAACTTTAACACGTAGCTAAAGACGGAGCCTGCTGTCATCGCTTGTAACGGTGACAACATACGTTTAAACCTCCTAGGAGGTACAGGAGGGGCATTCTGACCGCTATTTATGGTTGATAACATCCAAAGCGGGTGCTTTGTGGTCTAGGTGTAGTTTATATGGCCCAGGTGTAGTTTCTATATTGTCCAGGTGTATGGGACAAAAGACATAAAACAAACAAAAATAATGTCAGTGATAGAATTAGACATAAATACAAATATGGAAAGTGGAGCAAGAAATGACAGCAGCAGAATGAGGAGAAGTGGTTCTCCAGCAGTCTAAACTAACAGCAACAGAACTAAGGGATATCGAAGGAAACCAAAGTCAACCCAAACTACAGGATTTGTCAAAAAGGAAAGTCTTCAGCCTAGTCTTAAAATTAAACAGTGTCACACAGACAGAAACTTGAAATTAGTTCTACAAAAGAGGAAGGAGCCTGATAACTGAAAGCTCTGTTCCCTATTTTGCTTTTAGAAACTACTGGAACAACAAATAAGCCAGCAATATGCACTGCACTACAGTATTAGGGAAATCTAGTACAATGAGATCTTCAGTGAAGATTAAGCTAGGTTGTTGAGAGTTCTGTAGGTTAGAAGTAAGATTTTGAATTATGTTCTGAACTAACAGGGAGCCATTGAATAGTAGTTAAAACTGTAAAAACAGTTGAGAGAATCATTTATTACAGAAGTTTTGACTTCATAAGCACACGTTTTAAATTATGTTTTCGATCATAATTCATTTCTAGCACAAATAAAACAATGTGAAAAGGTCTCCAAAGTGCTTATCGTGGAATGCTCCTATGTTAACCCCAATGCAGAATTAGGATTCCCATAGCGTGGCTTTACAAGTACTCTTCACAATGACTCTGCAGAGCCCTTCAGGCAACTGTCAGCTAAAGCCCTCACAGGAGACAAACAATAATATGCTTGTGGTGTTTTAGAGCATTGGAGCAGATGGTTATGATATGGATTACACTGACAGTAAGTCAATAAGACCCAGATCTGGGTTTGCACCAGATTAGCCAATTGTTTCTACCAATTCTTCTTGTAATTTCTTTTTGTTGCTCACATATCTCTTTTCACCTCACTTTGAAGCTGCATTGCAAACCAGGCAATGAAATGGTGCTTGAAAGTGATTGCCTGTCAAGTCTGGGTAAACAGAAGATGTTCATTCCAAAGCTGAAGCCCATCGGTTGTATGGCCATACATAAATCTCATTTATTATCCCCCGCCATATGGTAGGTGTCCGCTTTCTTTTACTCTGATATATGCTCACAACCCAAGCTCACAGGCCAGCTTCGGTTACAATTAACCAGTGCTCCGTCCGACCAGAGATCAGCTATTAAACACTATCCAATTGGATTTGTGTGACAAGCAGATGCTTTACATCGCAGCAGGGAACCAGGCGACCCAGTACTATCCCACCTGTCCCGAGTGCAGTTTTAGAGATGGTCTGGAATTGCTAATTAGGCAGTCCTGCTTACAGTCATTGAGCATGGGACACACAGCAGTCCAGTATAATCAAACAATTCCACTTCATCTTGTCATCAAGCCCTATTTTCCATGTGTCGCCATTCTCTTGTTTGATCCCGTCATCAGTGCCGACAAAGGAGACAGAGAAGCTGTTTTGGTGCATCTAACCAAGCTTCAGAAAAGTTTAAAGGTACCTGCTGAGTACATCACGCTGCATGCTTTTCAAATGCAGTCCCACTGACAGAGGAGGAGGTTGGACTGGGACAAGAAAACAGTTTCTTCTTTAAACGGTGAACTCGAAGCTGCTCGTGTGTGTTTAAATTGGTTGTCACGTTGTTGAGAGATATTCAGGAGGTGATTGGCTGCACCTCCACAGCTTTGAGGTGGAAAAAAAGCGCTTCAAAGAGCACGTCTGAGCTGGGAGGCTCTTTTGAATGCGCTTTTGTTAAAATCAATCTATTTTTAGCTATTCTAGGTTTAGTTAATGTTATGTAGGGGTGTTGTTTTATTTCAAAATTGATACAATTTTTGAGACAACAGAGGTATTTTAGGTTGCTGTTTGCTCGGCTGCAGACAGTCAGAACTTCTCTTTGTCCTGGTTTCTCGAGTGGGAAATTAATGAAAACTCTTACTGCTAAAAAAAATAGTATTTGCATCATGGATCACAGGGGACCAGTTCACAATTCTTATAATCTTTTGCTGTAATTTGCCATTTTCTTTTGTTTTCTCACTGCTGGTACATGTGCCATTTTTAGTTTTTGTAACATTTACCAGGCTTAGCCTTTATAACTCCTGCTTTAGGGAAGCTGTTTTTTGTCCCATGGTGTAATTCTGTGTTAGTTTGTACTTTTTTGCCAAGAAAATCCATCCACCTCACATGTGTGGCATACTCAAGAGGCTGATTAGACAGCATGATTATTGTACATGTGTGCATTAGGCTGGCCACAACAAACAACACAACTGACTGAACACAGCTCCAGCAATGAGTTCTTCGTTGTTCTTGGTGAAAGCCACATGTGTAAGTGATGTAGTTATGCAGTCACAGTCTCCTCGTGGTTTCAGAATCAAGCACTTGGTCATAGAGCCTGTGAAGGGAATGCTTTACAACTGATTTTTAATTGATAAGCTGGCTGGCAGTTGATCCTGTTGCATATATCTATGTACATTTAGCATTGCATTAGTAAACAGATGGTTGTTTAAATGTTCTCCCCTGCTAAAGCTAGGGTGAGAGTATCACAACACACTAGGAATTCAAGTTCAACGTTTCAGCCCATCTTGCAAGTCACTGATACACTGCACTCCCCACCAAACCTACATCTATGACTTGTAGTCTAAAGCCGTTGGGATCTTAGGACCTGCACACAATGTGGACGGAGAGGTAAGTTAAGGTGATGAGAAGGCGTGTCCAGAACTAGAGCCCCTATAGGAAAGAGATAAACAAGAGGACTGTGTGAGCTCAATGTTTCTGAGAATAATAGTTACCTAAAAAAACTAATGAGGAGTCATCAGAAGGGGTACATTATGGAGACAATACTTCTTCTTCTTTTGGCTTTTCCCTCTCAGGTGTCACCACAGCAAGTCATCCTTATCCATCTCACTCTGTCCTCTGCATCCTCTGTCCTCACTCCATCTACCTTCATGTCCATTCTAACTGCATCATATATCTCCTCTTTGGTCTTTCTCTTTGTCTTTTTCCTGGCAGCTGCATTTCTAACATCCTTCTACCAATATACCCACTGTCCCTCCTCTGGTCATGTCCAAACCATCTCAGTCTGGCCTCCCTAACTTTATCTGCCAGTTGTTCAACATGTGCTGTACCTCTGATCACCATACCACAGATGCGGCTTGAAGACCTTTCTTTTCAACCGAGCATACTCTACCTCCTCATGATTCTACTTTTGTTCTTAGTTGATACTGTTATTGATTTTACTTGTTTTATTACTTGTTTTATTGACATTTAATTTCTGTTGCACCGTGTAGCACTTTGAGATTTTCATTAATGAAAAGTGCGTTATAAATTGAATTCATTATTATTATTATTATTATACCATACCAGTTTATTTATAAAGCACCTAAAAATACAGCATCAGCTGTCCGAAGTGCTGTACAAGAACAAAAACAAGAACAAAACAAAAAAAAACAATCATCTAAATAATCAGAACATCACAAGTAAAAGAATACAACATTAAAACAGAGATGTGAACTCACTCTGGTTTAAAAGCCAATGAAAAAAGATGTGTTTTTAAACTAGTTTTAAAAACAGAGATTGATGGGGCCTGCCTGACCTTCAGTGGCAGCTCGTTCCACAATTTAGGAGCCAGAGCTGAAAATGCTCTGTCTCCTCTGGTCTTATAAAAGGTTTTTGGGACTGCTAAAAGCATCTGATCAGAGGATCTAAGAGCACGTGTTGGCACATAAAGGTGAAGCAGTTCAGACAGATAAGAGGGACTAAAACCGTTCAAAGACTTAAAAACAAACAATAAAACTTTAAAATGGATTTGAAAATGGACAGGAAGCCAATGAAGGTACATTAAAACTGGAGTGATGTGCTCACGTCTGCCTGTACCAGTCAAAAATTGTGCAGCAGCATTTTCTACCAGCTGCAACCGTGAGAGCGAGGCCTTATTTACTCCGATCAGAAGAGAGTTACAATAATCCAGCCGTGAAGTAATAAAAGCGTGAATTACTGTCTCTAAGTGGTGCCTAGAAAGGAGGGGCTTGATTTTTGACAGGCACCTCAGATGAAAGAACGAGGACTTAACCATGCTGTTGATGTGACAGTCCAGTTTCAGGCAGGGGTCAATTTTCACTCCTAGATTTGTTACAATCGACTTTTCATATGGGGCCAAAGAGGAAAAATCAAAAGTGGTGGGACTGTTAGGAGCACTGATTATCTCACTCCTAGTCAATCCTAAGGAGAACCTCAATATCTTTATTTCTGCCACTTTCAATTTCTCCTGTCTTTTTGTCAATGTCTCTGTCTCCAGACCATACAACATAGCTGGTCTCACCTCTGTCTTGTAAAAATTTCCTTTAATCTTTGTTGACACCCTTTTATCACAAATCACTTCTGAAACTTTTCTCCATCATTCCATATCACCTGGACTGTCTTTTTCACCTCTTGGCCACACTCCCCATTTTCCTGTTCAACCAGCTTCCCTCTCGTTTACACACATGTACTCTGTCTAACAATGGCTGACTTTCATTCCTCTTCTTTCAAGTGCATCTGCCTCTCCAAGTTCTCTTCCACCTGTTCCCTGTTTTCACCACAGATCACAATGTCATCTGCAAACATCATAGTCCATGGGGATTCCTGCCCGATCTCATCTGTTAGTCGGTACATCAGCAGATCAAGCAAGTAGGGGCTCAGAGTTAAAGTCAAAGTTTCTTTAATTGTCATTTGCACCACATGTGGTACATGTGGTACAATGAAATTGTGTACACAGGGTCCCAGTTAATCAAACAAAAGTATAAAATGTAAAAAGATAAACAGTATTAAGATCTAAGATATGAACTAAGAAAAATGTTAAACTAAAAATATGCCAACATAAACAGATCAGTGGTACAAAAACAATTCACCAAACAGAACACATGAGCCTGTGTGAGCAGCTGAATATGAATGACTATAGCAGCATGAAATAAATCAGCAGCATGATATAATTTTTTTCACAGTAATTATCCTGGTCAGGAATTCATGAGTCTAACAGCCTCAGGGTAGAAGCTGTTCCTCAGTCTAGTGGTTCTACACTTAATGCTCCTCAATCTCCTTCCTGACGGGAGCGGGGCAAAATGCGTGTATGCTGGGTGAGTATGGTCCTTCATGAGATAAGTGGCCCTCTTCCTGCCTCTGATGGTGTAGATGTCTGTGATGGTGGGGAGGCTGACTCCAACAGTCTTCTGTGCAGTCTTCACCACTCTCTGTAGAGCTTTTCACAAATCTGTGCAGCCTCCATGTCACATGTTGATGCACACTGTAGGAGGTGAGGACTGCGCTTCCCAGACCAGCTCGCCTCAACCATCTGGGGAAGTAGAGTCTCTGATGAGCTTTCTTGAACGTGTTCTTCAGGCTGGTAGTGTTAATGCTTAAGTTGAGGTTGTCATTCTGGTGCACACCCAAGTACAGTACTCGTAGCGGAAGACCATTTCCACCACATCCTCCTATGTTCTGGGTGTGGGGGGGGGGGAGTAGGTGTGTTTGTTCCATCTGAAGTCCACGACAATCTCCTTTGTCTTCTTCACACTGATGTGAAGGCTGTTCTTCCTACACCAGCTCTTCAGGTGTTCCACCTCCTGCCTGTAGCTGGACTCATCGTTTGTAATGCAACCCACCATCCCTGTATCGTCTACAAACTTTACAATATGACAGCCTCGATGCAATCCCACCTCCACCTTGACACTATCTGTCCCTCCTACAACACATCTCACAAATGTCCTACTGTCCTCATACATGCCCAGTAAAAGTCCAACATACTTCTCTGCCACTGCAGATTTCTTCATGCAATACCACACCTCCTCCCTCGGCACCCTGTCATATGCTTTTTCTAAATCCACAAAGACACAATGGAGTTCTTTCTGACCCTCTATGTACTTCTCCATCAGCATCCTCAAAGCAACTATGGTATATGTAGTGCTCTTTCTTGGCATTAAACCATACTGCTGCTCACAAATAGTCACCTCGTCTAAGTCTTGCTTCCACAACTCTCTCCCAGATCTTCATTGTGTAGCTCATTAACTTACTTCCTCTGTAGTTGCTACAACTCTGTACATCACCCTTGTTCTTAAAAATGGACACAAGCACACTTCTCCATTCCTCAAGCATTTTCTTACACTCAAATATGCCATTGAATATTTGAGTCAAACCCTCCACTGCCCTCTTTCCAAAACATTTCCAAACCTCCACTGGTATGTCATCAGGTCCTACTGCCTTACCCTTCTTCATTCTTTTCAGAGCTTTCCATAATTCACTCTCATTAATACTACCTGAGCTATCTCCTAGTTATGTTTCTATAGGCTTAGACTGTTGGAGGACAAACTGACCACATTTCTTCACTGTGCTACTAAAGGCTTTACTTTCTCTGCTCAACCTGTTTGTGTTTCTACCAGTGTTGTATTTTTTAATCCTTGACATGTGTTTTTGTCTTTCTTCCAATAGGGGGTACACCTACACCTACATCTGGATCTGCCATTCTGTGTTCGTTAGTCTCTCCTTCCTGTCCTCTCAAACCCAGCCAGTCAAAGCAGTTGACCGCTTGTCCTAAGCCTGGTTCTGCTGGAGGTTTCTTCATTTTAAAAGAGTTTTTCCTTTCCACTGTTGCCATTGTGCTTGCTCAGGAAGGGACACCGTAATAAAGTAAATATTCAATGAGTCTGCTGGCTTCCGTTGATAGAGAACTTTACTACTTGGCTTTTCTATGTATGTGAACGTTTCTGTGCAGTGCCCTGAGACAGCTTTGTTGTGAATTGGTGCTATATAAATATTACAGAAACAGATCATGTCTAACACTGAATGTTAGGAAACGCCTTGTATCTGTGACTTTCCTCCCCTCCATTGATTACGGTGACATTCTCTACATGAATGCTCCTACAAGCACCCTGCGGATGTTGGATGTTGTCTACCATGGTGCTCTAAGATTCATAACTGGCTGTGATTATCATACCCACCACTGCACCCTGTATTCACTGGTTAACTGGACATCATTAACCTCACGCAGACTTTTCCACTGGTACATTTTCATCTTTAAATCACTTCTTGGTCTGCTGCCCTCATACATCTCCTCCTACATGTCTTTACGTGAGTGCAGCTACAGTGTGCGCTCTCAGGACATCATCACCTGCAGTGTTCCGTCAGTGAGGACTGAACTTGGAAAAAGGGCCTTCTCCTACTCTGCTCCTGCTTCCTGGAATATCTTACAAAAAGATTTGAAGCTCTCGGCCCTGACCTCCCTAAATGGTTTTAAAAATCTTTTGGAAACCTGGCAAAAACCATTGCAGATATGTTCCTGTTTTTGATTTTGTACATCTACCTTGTGGTGTTTTGCTAGTTTTGATACTTTGCATTTCACTTTCTATTTCTCTCCTACGTTTTTTTTTTCTGTTGTTTGTTGTTTAAGGAAATTCTACCATTGCTGTTCATCATTCTTTAGTTTGTAGTAGGTCACTTTTGTAAATGAGCCCTCGAGGCTCAATGAGATTTACCTGACTAAATAAAGGTTGAATGAATGAATATAAATAAACTGAACCGAAATGAACTAATCTTTCACACTTCCTGGTCCACAGTTTCTATGGCCTCTACTTCTTTCTCTTTCATTCTCTTCATTCATTAGCTCCTCAAAGTACTCCTTCCATCTTCCTGCCACACTTTCCTCACTTGTTAGAACAATACTGTTCCAGTGGTGTAGTCTACATTTTTGTAGTGGGCATACCGTGCTTAGAAACCAAAGTACACTGGTTAGTAAAGTGTAACCGTCAATTTATTTTGATTTTAAGCATATTGAACAGTTCCAAATTTCTCTGATGCTTATATTTGAATAAATGAACAACAAACTTTGTACAACAGCTGGCTTTGTATTAAAAACATGTTATATAATTTATAAAACGGTATCAAAGAAAAGCACTGCACACCAACAGATTGTTACATAAGTGTTTAACTGTTACATAAGTGTTTAACTGTCGTTTAACGTATCAATGACATGTACCTAATGGTATGTCATGTACCATTGGGCACTTTTAAGTGGGTATACTGAAATTCTTAAGTTTTTCTAGTGGGTATACTCCATATACCCAAGTATCACGTAGACTACACCACTGTACTGTTCCTATCTTCACAATCCTAACCTGCTGCACATCCTTTCCAGCCTGATCTCTCAGTCTCACCAATAGACCTTTTACCAGTTGACGTCATCACGCAAAGCACGCCTGAAACGAACGTTCTGATTGGATGGCAAAATGCCGCGCCGAATCGAAGCTGGATGTTGGAGCTAGTAGGAAGGAGCCGAGGAGCTTCATAATGATAGCGAGTTGTAATTTAGAAGCTTGGTTTCTTAAAATAGTGGACGACCACTGGTCAAAATGCCTGAACATTGTGCTACGGATACGAGAGGAGGTGATTGTGTGCGCTGATGGAAAATGGGGAAATCCTTCAGGCTTTTTGCGAATGTCCAGCAGGGTGAGTCGTTGTGTGTCATTGTCAACAACCTGCATATCCAAGTGTCAGAAATAAATGTTTTAAATTTCTCACGCCAATACTTCTGATATTTAGACTGGTTTGGTTATTGTTACAGGTTTAACGTGTTCTGTTAGCTGCTATAACTAGCACCATGTCTTCATAAGAACCGTCAGTATTAGCACAGTATGTAAACAAAAACATGACGTTTGAGTCAGTCACACAATGTTTTAAATTTCTCACACCAATACTTCTGCTATTTAGACTGGTTTGGTTATTGTTACAGGTTTAACGTGTTCTGTTAGCTGCTATAACTAGCACCATGTCTTCATAAGAACCGTCAGTATTAGCACAGTATGTAAACAAAAACATGACGTTTGAGTCAGTCACACAATGTTTTAAATTTCTCACGCCAATACTTCTGATATTTAGACTGGTTTGGTTATTGTTACAGGTTTAACGTGTTCTGTTAGCTGCTATAACTAGCACCATGTCTTCATAAGAGCCGTCAGTATTAGCACAGTATGTAAACAAAAACATGACGTTTGAGTCAGTCACACAATGTTTTAAATTTCTCACACCAATACTTCTGATATTTAGACTGATTTGGTTATTGTTACAGATTTAACATCTTCTGTTAGCTGCTATAACTAGCACCATGTCTTCATAAGAGCCGTCAGTATTAGCACAGTATGTAAACAAAAACATGACGTTTGAGTCAGTCACACAATGTTTTAAATTTCTCACACCAATACTTCTGATATTTAGACTGATTTGGTTATTGTTACAGGTTTAACGTGTTCTGTTAGCTGCTATAAATAGCGCCATGTCTTCATAAGAGCCGTCAGTATTAGCACAGTATGTAAACAAAAACATGACGTTTGAGTCAGTCACACAAATGTTCGTAGCGTCCTTATTTATTATTTGATTTCTGTAAACTATGTCTTAAATTAAACCTGAGACAATTGGTGATGTTGTGATGTGAAAAATAATAACTATCCCAAGAGATACATTTATTAGCTTTCCTGGGAAATTGTAATCATCTTTGATAACATATTTACTATTGCACTTTTGACACACTGTTTATACAGCTTACACTTTATTAGATGTAAAATGTGTGAAAATCTTAAATGTATTACAAACAATACATGTTAATTCCCTAATGACACATACAATATGGTTGTATATTGTGTTTGTTTTTGCAGACAAGGAGGTGGTTGCAACCATGTTGGAAATACATTCAAAACCTACCTGCACCCAGCTGCCTTGTACATGGAAGGGACCAGCCCAAAAACGAACTGCACCTGCTACTTGGATGAGCTGCAAGTTTTAAAGTGAGTTTAATCAGTGTTCCTGAAGAAATTTCATATTATGCTTATAACACAAATACCCAGAAAGGTGACTTTCAGTCAAACTTCACCAACAACTGGAATAATACAATATCACTTACCGTATTTTTTATTATTCCAGTCAAAAAACTATTCAACATTGTACAATTGTAGTTTATTGTAATGTATTGTGTTAATTATTGTTGTTTTCTAGTGGCACTAGATAAGAAATAAATGCAATGACATATGTACGGTTTTACATGTTTTCTACAATTGTAAGTTCTGGAATAGTTTTTGGACATTAAAAAAAAACACTTCTACAAACAGATTTGCTAATATGTGTTTGATATCAACCACATTTTTCATGTTGATGTCATTTAAGGCATGACATCGGCGTCGAGAAGTTTTCCAGGAGAACGCTGAACAGCCTGCGTTTTGACCCACGACATCCTGATGACCGGAATGAGCCTATCACTGTTGGTCTTCAGAAGGACATTTTGAGCGTGGAGCCATTGTTGACCTATTGCAGGTTGTAGTAGTAAACATTAAAAACCACTAAAGCTTGTCTGTATTTTTCTTTAATTCTTTTATTTGGTCTACATTTTAAAGCTTCATGTTTTTTTCTTTTGAGGTATGCTATGCCCTTGCGGTTCTTGATCCAGACCCTCCGGTAGATGAAGTATAGCTGACGACCTTGGCACCTGTCCAGTCTCCACGCCATCAGAGAGACCTGCCAGAAGTTCAAAACATCTTTAAATGTCTCACAAGCAGAATCAGATTTAATTGAGGTAGAAACACGCAAACTGTTGTGCAGTTAAGATTGGTTCAAACACAGAAAAAAATTATGCTACTGTTTCTGCACGTCAAGATGATTACAACAGAAAATTTTCTCATTTTGATATGATGTTTAAAGATACTGATTAAATACAGCTGAAGTTTGCACGTTATCAAGATGTTTCTACCAGATTTTTTGGGTAAGAAAATAAAAGGTGCCTTACTGAAATGGTTTCATTTTTAATTCAATTATTACATTCCATTGTTGCACACACACATTACTTACATAAGTCACAAACAGAAACAACACATACCAGAAGATGTGTTTGTATTTGTCATTTCACTTGTTAAAGGACAGCTGCCTACAAGGATAGAAAGTAACCTGCTAATATTTTTTATGATGCCTTCTCTGACAACTTGGAGACTTTAGACAGCTTAATGTTTATGGGGTTCTGGTGCTAATTCATCAAAATCCTAAAATGTGACTAAAACAGCATTTGTATATTAACAGATTAAAAAATTTAACCAAACAAAAGTTCCACTTCACTAAAAGTCAAATTAGAGCACAGTTGCTTTATATTTAAAGGTTGGTGTGTTCATTTCTAAATTTAATGTACTACAATCAACGTCTGTTTTGGGATGTGTGGACTATTTCATTAATCAATTACTGTAATAAACATGGATTTGAATACAGTATATAAATTTGGTCAAATTGGGGAGGGAATGATTGAGCCAGCTGAGTAGTGTTGTGAGTTTTCATTGGATTAGCGTGATGTCCTTCAAAAACTTCAACCAATGTGATGTCACAGTCGACAGAATTTATTTAAAATATATATATTTGGATCATGACAGGCCTGACGGGTCCATAAATGCGTGTCGGCCCAGCGGGCAAGCAAATCTTTGTGCCCCGCCGGGCCAGTTACATGCTGCCGGAAACACTTGTACTTACAAAGATATTTTTACTTTATTGCAATTAGTGCTTCAAAAAGCCACAACACTCCTTGTATAATACATACATCTTCCTCTGTGTGCCCTGGATGCAGAAAGGGGGGCAGATTCAGACTAGCTCCCCTTTTTCCACCTCTGACTGGACATCAAAACTTTGTCAGCAAGGAGTTGTTAGCCAGTTGCTGTAAAACAAAGAAAGTATTAATTCATATTTGACAATAAACAAAACAGTCTTATGTATAGTTAAACTGTATGCTTATACACATTCATGACAGGTTGCTATTTTTTTTCTGTGACAGCATGTCACCGATGCTCCCAGCAAAACTGTGCGAATAACTTACAGAAACAGAGAAATGGCTGAAATGTTTTCAAAGATGCAGTGCTGTCAGACCTCAAATAATGTTAATAAAACATGTTTGTCTTGTGGAAACTACTATATTTTTTTTAACGCAGAAAGAGTTCAAATGATAACAGGCTAACAGTGGTCTGTTCATTTTTATAGAGCTGCATGTTTGATGACATTTTACTCACCTGTTATTTCTTCAGGGGGGTTGAAGGAAGAATCTCCTTGCATGTCGCAGGTTGAAACTTCAACACAGGCAGTGGACTGAGGTACAGAGAGGTCTAGTGGAACTAGCTAGCTGCTAGCTTATCAACTGTCCAGTAGCATTCTGCTGCGGGAGGTTGTTCTCTGTTTTGTCTGTTTCCCATATCCAAGATGTAATGTAGGAACGTAATCCACGGAGTTCAGATCATTAATGACCATGCCAGATAAAAAAATGCCGATTACACACATTGCTGGTTTGTGTCGGGGTGAAGTCCTGCCGGCAAAGCGCTTAAAGCCACATCTTCCTTCTTTTAGTCGCTTTACTCGACTTTCCTAGAGGGACTTGGTAAAACGAACAAGTCTCACCTTCTTCTTTTACTCGTTTACGTTGCCTCGAACAATTATAAACACAACAAAAGTCATATTTCCCAATCGCGACCGTTGGCAGTAATGAAAACACTCCAGTAGTGTGGCTGCGTTAGCCCCAGGTTCCGGTAAATTCTTGAAAAATGCGAGTGCGCATGCGCAATGACATCAACTGGTAAAAGGTCTATTGAAACAAGTACTTATTGCCCTCTTTAGTGTTCAGTCTCCCATACAACTTGTCAAAGGTCTTCTGCTTTTCCTTTTCTACATCCCTCTTTGCTCTAAATTGCATTTCCTTAAATTCCTGTCTCTCCTCTTCAGTTCTATCACCATCATATTTCTTCTTGGCTAACCTCTTTCTTTGAATACCTTGATCCACTATACCGGGGGTCACCAACGCAGTGCCCATGGGCACATGGTCGCCCGCAGGGACCTGTTGATTTGCCCGCGGGGCATGTTCTAAAATTAGCACTCATCATCAAGGAGCACCAACTAAAAATGGTCATTAATTATATTTTTAAATTTAAGAAATAACATTTGCAAGGATGTATATTGTAAATAAAAATTATTAATACAATTTAAAAAATAAATAGTTTTATGTATACAGTTTAGCAATCCTGTCTGGGGTCAAAGTTCAGAATCATGTGTAGACCACTCACATCTCTTCAGTGGCGCAACTACAAGCTAGTTTTACCTCCAAGAGGGAGGGGTTTAATGTAATGGCTAGGTATAAAAAAAAAAACATTTAGCACTCCCCTCTACACATTTATGTTGCTCTTACTTTGAAATATAACCAGAAGTTCAGTGTTGAGTTGAGAGGCGGAAAGAGAAGTTATGGAGACGCCGCTAATGTCGAACCGAGACGCAACCAATGTTGAAACTGAGACGCCGCTAATGTCGAACTGGTTAACACCATAGACATAATATGTCGGTGGTTAACACAAACGGCTTGTTTTTTTCATTCAGACTTTTTTTTTTTGGTCCAATCAGATGTGGCCCTCCAGCTACGCCCATTTTTTATCGTCCAATCAGATGTGGCCCTCCAGGCATGCCCATTTTCCTATCATCCAATCAGAAATTGCCCCCCAGATACGCCTTCCAAGGTTGTCTGCAGAGATATCTTTTTGGACAGCCAGGACATGTCTCCAGTCCATCACAGAGACAGACAAAGAGACAAACAACCATCTACACTCCCAGTCACAGCTAGGAACAATTTACATTTGCACAGAAGAGCCCAAAAAGGGATTCAAACTGAGGACTCAAGTTCTCAATTGAGCTTTCTCATCACTAATTATCAATAATAATTGATCATATTTACCATGCTAAATACTTACTGATAATCATTGTGTGGAGTATTTAGCAATATAGATCAGATGCGATCAGGCAGTCATATATTCACTTGAATGTAAATGTATTATTATTAAAACTATAATTAAAGGTGAGCTGTGCAAATTGTTTGTATCAAACAAGTAGCCCTTCATGTCCCTCGGTCCCACTGAAGTAGCTCTTGCTCTCAAAAAGGTTGGTGACCCCTGCACTATACTATTCCACCACCAGGTTTACTTATCCTCGATTCTCTGTCCAGATGACACACCAAGTACCTTCCTACCTGTCTCTCTAATTACTGTTGCTGTAGTAGCCCAGTCACTTGGAAGCTCTTTCTTACCACCCAGAGCCTTTAACAGCTCCTCTCTGAATTTCTCACAACATTCTTCCTTCTTCAGCTTCCATCATTTGGTCTTATCTGATTTTACGCTTTTTCTCTTCTTCACAACAGTCATTCTACACACAACCGTCCGATCCTGTTGGCCCCGCTCTCCCCTGGCACAACCTAACAGTCTCCAATCTCCGTCAGGTTTCCTCTTCTACACAGAATGTATCTACCTGCCGAGGACGGCCAGAGGCGAAGCCAGAGTCCTGAAATGATGACAGAATGTTTATTCAGCTGAGATCCTCTGAAAAGTCTATGGAATTCCTCAGTACAAGGGTTGGGGGGAGAGAGCGTTAGGTTTACAAAACTTTTCCAGGCGTGTTGAGATTAGACGGCCTGTCAAGGCCAGTCAGGGAGCCAAATTTCAGATAAACACGATTGTTTTGGGGACAGGCAGAACTTTAATGACATCTACCTTCAGTCTGTGTTGGTCCACTTGCTTCCGAAATGTCCAAATTAAATGACCATACCAATGGAATGTGCCTGAGAAAATCCCAGAGATCTAATCCATTCAGCCAAAAGGCTGGGTTCTCAAGACATGAACCAAGCCATCATGCAAGGCAGGAAGCCTGACCAGGTCCAGATTGGCTGCCGACAACTTCCTTGTTTGTTGATAGACCAGGAACCAGCCAAATCCAAAAAGCAGGAACCAGTTATCATAAATCCAATTAAATAAGCATCCTTAAAATCTACAGATGACAGCAGAGATAGACACGTCATCAAGTCTTCCAAGTCGATGAGATATCCAGCTGTGTGCATGCCAACAGGGCAAATCGGCTCGCCTACAACCTGTCTTCTCTTCAAAGAAATGTTATCAGTTGTGTTGAGGGACCAACTGACCAAATCCAAGTCCATAGTTATGATTAGGAAGATTTTGTAGAAGAGAGGCTCTCAAACAGTTTCACTGACAAGACAAAGCAAAAGCAAAGTGGAGACGGAGAGGAGACGTCTGCCCTTGAGAAGAGCAAGTGTTGAATCACTTCCTCATCCCCTCTGTTTCCTTCACCAACATGTCCATTCAGGTCTGCTTTGATCACCACTCTTTCCTCCCTGGGAATACTCTCCAACACTTCATACGGATCCTTCCAAAATTAATCTTTCTCTTCCACATCACATCCAACTTGTGGAACATAACCACTGTTTAGCAGCAGATACTTCTACTTCAGGCACGTCACCCTATCTGACACTCTCTTCACCTCTACTACATTCTTTGTCAACTCCTCCTTCAGGACCACCCCTACTCCATTTCTCTTTCTATCCACACCATGGTAAAACAGTATGAACCCTGCTCCAATGCTGCAAGCCTTGCTGCCCTTCCACTTGGTCTCTTGGACACATAAAACAACTACCTTCCTTCTCTGCATCATGTCAGCTAGTTCTTTACCTTGCCTGTCATTGTCCCCACATTTAGAGTTGCAACCCTCAGTCCTACATTCTTCACTTTCCTCTGTCTCCTGACACGTTTCCCTCCTCGTGGTCTTTGACTAACAGTAGCACAATTTCTGCTGGCACTCTGTTTGCCAACAGCACCAGTGGTGGTAATTGTTAACCTGGGCCTCAACCGATTCTGTTTGGTTTCACTTTGATGAACTAGCATTATGGTTTGACAAAGGCATTGTGTCATGTGCCCTTCCAGACACAACACTCATCTTTTACCAAGGCTTGGGACCCTAGTGGCTTGTTTATCCTGGAGACAATACTAATGTGAATTATTTTAGCAGAATTCATTGTCTAGTATCACCTATGCAGTGTTTTTCACAAGTCAGGCAAGTCAACTCACCTTTAATGTAAGTGGGCTCTGTGAACCTTTGACTCTTTAACTTTTGCAGTCCAATAATCCTTTAACCACATCTCCAACAACTTTTCAGTCTCTCACTGAATGGATGCTAAAAGTATTTTGTCAAGAGAATACGATCTAGTCAGTAATGACTAGGAATGTGCGCCCAGTCAGCAAGCTGAAATGCTCTTATCTTGTCTACTCTTTTTAATGTCTGGACTTGATAAGCAAAAAGCATATGTTGGACCTCAAAAGTGAGGAGCTCATCAATCATGACATACCATTAGTGTTTAAAAGGCCAATTAGACAGGCCTACAAGGCACTCAGAGTCACTAAACGAAAGTCTTCGATTGGAGTTTGACCTTGCTATGATTGGCATGCACAGCTAAGCATCAAATAATAGATAGAAGATCTTTAACATAGTTACAACTTAATGGACGGCAAAGCCACGCTGTCAAAAATTGATATGCGGCCTGAGACAACATTTAAGGTGAGATGGCAGGGTACATTTATTTCCTCATCAGGAGAGATTGAATAAGGAAGGACAGATGGAGGAGGGACATTCTCGATGTGAATAGTACCATTGTTTGTAAAACCATCTTCTATAATGCAATTCCAAGGCAAGCACTATATAGTCATATTGCTGTGAAAATACTTCCACTCCCCCAACCCTTTTAAATTTAATCATGTTCTTGATATTCTGTTGACAAAGCCGGATGAAGATCATTTCCACTACTGTCGCCTCTACCGACCGTATTAGCAGCAGTGTTGACCAACTCCTCCAAGGTGACCCCTCATAACTGTGGTCAGCTCCAGTCGGCTGCATTTAGCAAATACTTTTTGAGAAGACAGCCCCATTAAGTCAGGGATAATTGTGTGTGTGTGTGTGTTCTCCTTGGTGAATATTTGATCTGCTGTTTGCCCTTTGCCGGCCACACATTGCAGAATAATAGCTCTCTTTGAGCGGCACAAGGCAAAACCTTCAGCCTCTTCGGCCCAATAAGAGGCCAACCCAATTACTCTATCAATTATTAATTCATCATAAAGGTCATTCTTTAGCTTCATTATACACACCAGTCTGGGCATGCCAATGTCATGAGTGTTACCAAGGCCTTCAGGTCAAAAATCACCCAGACAGAGAACCACACACACACACACACACACGCACGCACGCACGCACGCACGCACGCACGCACACACACACACACACACACACACAGACACACACACACTTCAGAGACCTCTCACTGCTGGTAAAGAACTTTAAGTGTAATCAGCTCCTAATAAACAGTAAAAAGTTTGTAGAATTAAAATTCAAATAGAAGTTCAAATTTCATCCAAAAAGAACTCTGACTAGCTAGCTCATTTCTACCATGTAACTTTTCTTTTTAACCCCGCCTCTAAAAATAATCTGAATCGAGAATCGATAGGAACCGGAATTGAAACGAGGAATCTGAACCAGAATCTGAATCGTTCAAATTCAAACGATGCCCAACCCTAGGCCTGGGCCTGAAGGCATCCTAACATGCATATTTTTGTACTGTGGGAGGAAACTGGAGAAAACCCACATAAACACGAGGAGAACATACAAACTCCCCACAGAAAGACCCCAGGTCCAAGCGGGGATTGAACCAACAGTGCTAACTACTAAGCCATCATGCTACAATACATAATGTTAGTTTCAAGGTTTTATCAAAATGGGTACACTTTGTCAATTCTAAGCTAAGCTGGTAAGACGATAACTCAAAAATAAGGCACAAAAATCAGCAGGTGATATTCTTTAGGGCAGGGGTGCTCATTAGGTAGATCGTGATCAACTGGTAGATCTCTGAGGTAGTACTGGTAGATCGCAGCGTGACATTAAAAAAAATAATTGTCAGCCTATCAAACATCCTGTCACTTGATTGACATACAGGGCAGCCATTCACAGCCCTCGTTCTCTCAAACCAGGTCTGAGAGATTTTCGGGGAAACCCCATCCCCGCTCCCCCACCCCCGAAGGTGTGAACTTCTCTGTGTGAAGTTGCACATACAGACGGCTGCAGTCCAAAGTTTTTCTGCACTAACAACAGTTTTAAATAATGTCAGAGAGCTGAGTGTTTTTCTGCTACTCACCCTTTTTCAGCATGCAGGAGCAAAATTTAATAAAATCCAGGGTCCAAAGAGACGTTATTCACCAGTTTGGACGTAACTGTGATCATGCAGTCGCTGCATGCACGATGAATGCAGCTGAGCCCAGGGTTGCCAGATTAAAAAATGCCTTATTTACCACCTCCTTTTCTGAGCACATGTTCAAGAAACACAACACAAACTTCATCTTGCTCAAGATGAGAGTTCTGCAATGGAGTTAAATTCAAAGCAGTCTGCTCCTCAAACAAATAGTGTTAAATTATTATTTTATCTATGAATGTTTCTGTTAAATTATTATTTTGTATAAATGTTTCTGTTCAGTGCCCTGAGATTACTTCTTTTGTGAATTGACGCTATATAAATAAACCTGAATTGAATTGAATCTTAGAACATCTTTACTCAGCACACACGACAGTTTAGGTCAAAATACTATCATTTTAAAGCCACAGTACTATCGTTCATAATTTCTTATCTGGCAACCCGACTGACATGAAAACTACAGCATTTTTCATGTAAACCAGCTTTTATTTTGTTTATTACCCCCAATAAACATTGAAAAAACACAAATGTTTCCACAGGTTGTTTTTGTGTAAACTGGGCCTTAGGTAGATTACTTTGACTTGATAATTTCAAAAGTAGCTCGCATGCTGAAAAGGTCTGAACACCCCTGCTTTAGGGAATGCTAAGCCTTTAATTTTTTTCTAAGACAGTCTGAACATCTTACCGTTCATGTTACTTTATAATGTGTTTCGCATATTTTACAAAGTTTTGCAGCATGGTCTGTGTTTCTCTCAGAGGGAAATCAAATGAACAGAACAGGAAGACCAATCCACTTGGACCATGACCAGGGTCAGGTTTGTGGTCCTGAATGGTTCCATGTCAGTGGCATCAGAGTCAGGGCCAATGTTAAATGTGTTGTCTGCTTTGACCTTTACTTAATGGTGCTGCTGCTCCCTTTGCAAAGGTCACATTTTACATTCAAACCAATCACCACTCATTGTTTTAACCGTCTGCCCACTGGTGAGTGAGAGAAACAAACGGAAGATCAAAACACAGCATGTCGTATTTGGGCCATCCCACATGTAATGATGTGTTCAGCATGTGACGAGGTGATGGTGATAATCAGTTTCATGGTGGATTTGATAGCATGACACAATATGACCTTTTCAGAGCCAGGGATGCATGTGTGCAAGGTCTGTGTTATATTGCAACATCAATATTTATGATAATAACTTATGAGTGTGCTATTACCCTCAGCTCCAGAGTCTGGCCACCTGTGTTTTCATGGTGCCAGAAAGAAAACAATTTGGAGTCAATTATCTGAACAAGAAAAAAACGTTTCCAAATTTATGCAAAAAAATATTCAATTATAAGCCAACTCTGAAAAATTATAAATTGTCAAGGCGTTCTTCATTAAATTACATTATTAGTCATATTAGCATTAAGTGCATAATTAAATGTGATTATCTGTAATTATTCACATAAATTAAATTTAGGCCACTGATCACAGAAGAAGGAAAAAGAGGTTTGTGTGGTGAACTTGTACTGCTTCTAATTTGTGTCTCGTTTTGAAATAAACATATTTGACAAACAGCGTTATTAATCTGTTCCCACAGTTCTGGCGTGAAAAATAATTTTATGTCACTTTCCTCTCAACTTTTCTGTTCTTGTATATTAACACTTTCTCTTTGTTGGGAGTGGTGGTGCAGAGGTTAGAGAAGGTGGGCCTGTGATTGAAAGGTCGCCAGTTCAACTCCTCGGACTGACAACATCAAAATGTGGGTGGGAAAGGTGAAACACCCACACCTGCCTCCACTCTCATTTGTCCCACTCTGGGCCCTGGAGCAAGGCCCTTATCCCCCACCATCGAGGCAGCACTCTGCTCCACACAGAGGGCTGTGGTAGCTCAGTGGTCTGGGGTTGTGTCAGGAAGGACATCCAGCATAAAAACAGTTCCCTTATCAGTCATGTCACTCGGTGCAACATATCACTATGGGAAATTGCGCCCGCGCAGTTTACCTGAAGGAATACAATCACGCCTTTACGGCAGGGGGCGTCAGCGTTGCGCCAGAGGCTCCACCCTCTGGGTACTTAAGCCGCTGACGCCCATTCATCGATCTCTTATTGCCCTTCACCTCGCTTAAAACCTGAACTTCGTGGGACTTCTCTGTTGTCGAATCGCTCGATCAGAGGTGAGCTTGCTCCCTACACTGAGCGTACAGAGAAATTTTCCTGCGTACTGCTGGGCTGGCGAAAGCTAGTCCAGCGTTTTTATACTTACCTCGAAGTTTTCTTCTCTCTCCGCAGCTGCTTCGCTCAACGGCGCTAACTGCGTCACAACACTCCCTGCTAACCATTAGCAGGCTAGCCAGCGAAAGCGAAACAACGGAGAGGACGGCTTCGAACAAAAGGAAACTAGGAACACTTCTCGTCTTCGGACATGGTTCCCGAGAAGGGAAAACGGAGGACAAAGACTCAGAAGAAAGCCAGCAGGACGACGAGCCCTCGGTCGCGCCCCTGCCCCAGCGGCTACGGCTACTCCCTCTCTGCGACGGACACCCACGAGGCCTGTCCTGTCTGCCTAGGAGTTCTGCACGCATGAAAATCATGAATCCCCCGACTCCTGCTACCACTGGTGTCGGATGCCGGCGGTAATGAGGAAACACTGCGCGGATACGTTGGCTAAATCCATCGCGAAGGCCGCGGCACTGAAGGCCGCACGCCTCACGAAGCTGCTCGCTCCCGAGCCAGAGCTCAAGAACGTGGACCTGGAATGCAACGGTCAAGTCGGGGATGAGAACGTGTCAGACTCCTCTGTCCCCATCGAGGACTCGACGCCCAAAGTGTCTGACCAAGCCGTCGAGTACGGTTGCAGAGGAAAAAATTTGGATTCTTCTCAGAACCTAGCGCAAATTCTACTGGAACTGGACGTATCGGTCCCTGCTCTTTTCGACCTGTGCCATAGGGCGGCGGACGCCCTGCAGGTCGCATGGCCAGACCCCACGCCTCGCCAACAGGTTACGAGGCTGGCGGGAAACTACTTCTATGCGAAGCAGCAGCCGACGACGTCGCAAAAAAATGCCCATATTCCCGGACTTCCTCATGGAGCTCACACGCTCGTGGGCGGAGCCCGGAGCTCCCAAGACGCTGCCACTATCCCGACTCCTGGATGTCGCAGGAATGGAGGCAGCAGGTCTCGCCAGAGCACCCTCGATAGAGGAGACTCTGACTTCGTATCCTGGATGTCGCAGGAATGGAGGCAGCAGGTCTCGCCAGAGCACTCTCGATAGAGGAGACTCTGACTTCGTACTCTGCATGATGGGGACAATAGCCATCACGCAAGGTAGAGCAATGGTGGAAATGGTTGTCGCCCAACGCCATCTTTGGCTGACCCCGGGCGCTTTCTGGCTACTCACTGCACCACCTGGTGGTGATTGGGTTAAATGTTGAGACAAGTTTCGTCTGTGTATGGGAAACATACACAGATGACAGACAAAGACATTGGCCCTCATGCACGAACCGTTGGTATGCACAGATTTGTTCTTAAACTGTGCGTACGAGCGATTTAGGATCATTTGTGGCATTCAACAATGTTTTCGTATCCTAAGATTTTTTTCAGATACGGGCAAAATTTATGTGTGGTCTGGACCTGTCGTATAATTTAGAGCAGTCGGTCTGCTGTCATCCAGACAGATTTCCTTCACTAATAACTTATATTTCGTTATTTAGAAAATATTCTGAGTTTAAAGAAAATTAAATGCAACAACACAAATTGGTTAAATTAAAATAAAGCGGCTTCAACCCCCCCGTGCCCCGTGCTCCGCGTCCCACGTCGACCACCGTGCACCCCCCCATGCCCCCAT
>JBBPBX010018632.1:0-45372 GCA_038048925.1 Garcialebias charrua | reverse complement strand
TATTTTTTTTACATTTTTTTTCAGAGATTACCTGGCTAACATCAGTCTGTCAGGAGGTAGTGACAGAGTGAAGAAATATGTTCATAAAAAAAGCTACATACTGAAGCTTTAATGAAGCGTTTTAAGGTCCAATTTACAATTAAATGTTTTTTTTTTCTGCTGTAAAATAATGCAGGTTAACTCACCTGGTCATACTTTTATTAAACATATCTCCATGGAATAAAATAAAACAAAGTTCCTAGAAATGGCAGTGTGAAATAATTAAGCCTACTTCAAATAGTCAGATTGCAGAGCTGAACGTTGTTCACTGGAGACATTATGCAAAATAATTTTATAAATACTCGTAAGTATTTTGGTAGCGGGTTGGGATGAGCCAACTGAGAATTCTGTCAGGGTTCTGCCAAGGTTCATTTTCGACTTTAGAAGCAGCAGGGGGTGATAGTTTGGTGAGAAATTAAAATAAATTAAAATAAAAAAACTTCAGAACTGAGATCATTTTAGCGCAACATGCCAAATGGTTCAGTGTGCATAAAACGTTAAATATTCGAGTTGTAGTTGAGAGGAAGCACTATAAATATGTTTCCACATGAGGAGTGTTACATGGCACGTGCTCATTTGTCTCCCTGTAGAAACACCACCAAACTGGCTGCAGACAAGCTGCTGTACTTCTGCAGCACATCGCATGGGATGCAGCCATCTGTTTGTGCGTACACACGCTAGAAGACAAACGACTTTATCTTCAAGTCTTTGTTTGAATATACATGAACGAGTGAAAGTGAGAAAGTACCATTAGGGAGGAACTTTTCATTTTACCGAGCTGTTATTAAATCCGAAAGATTCATTGCCACACGTTTCATAAATGACTCAGCAGATCTGGTTATTCAAGATTAAAAATTTCAGCCCCAGTAGTATTTCATTGCCCCCAACAAATGGATTTAGTATGCTCAAATGACTTTATTACAAACTTGTGGACGTTTATTGTGTGAATGCTTATGAACATTCACACTATTGAGTCTGTTCACTTTTCATTCAACCATTCAACCTTTATTCATACAGTTTGGTTCCCATTGAGCCGTGAGGACTCATTTACAAAAGACCTGTTAAAGTAACATTGAAGTAGTTAGAAGACTAACCTGCAGCATCAAGACCGACATCATTCTGAAGGAAGTCTTTTCAATTGGGGGGTTCTGAATTGTATCCAAACAAATTATAGCAATGAAAGTCCTTTGCTGAGTATAAATTACCATAATTGCCAGTGTACAAGCCACTACTTTTGCCTACACTTTGTACCCCGCGTTTTAGATGCAGGAGCGAGTAATTTATGTATTTTTTTTCATAATTTAAGGTTTTATATTTTATTTTGATGGACTTCCTGCCGTCTCTCGGCAACTTCCTGCCACTGACCAACACCCTCCCCCGACAGACCTGGGCGCTCATGGCTCCCAGCAGACACAGACCGAATGCCTCAGGCAACCACATGTACAAAGACTCTTGCCCCAGGGTTTCAAATTCTGTATTTTATACAAAGTATAACAATTATAATTATAAATAAATATTATGATAATAATTTTGTATCTTATCGTTTATGGGATTGTTTTGGATTGTATTTTAAAATGAATACATTTATAAATAAATAAACAAAATTCCCCACCATAACTCTTCATTGTGATCCATTTTTCTTCCGTACATTTTTTGGCATTTTTCTCAGTCTGCGATTTTTGTGCTGTTTCAGCAAATCATATATCATAAAAATTTCAGCTCTTTCAGGATGATCCTGCTATGCATTTTGGTATTGGTGCCACTTTAGCTTTTTGAAATATTTAGCCTTTTCTGCCAATATTCTTCACATAGACAAATAATTCAGCTAATTTTATGTCCTTCAAATCTTTAGATGTGTTTACAACCTTTTACTGCTCCTTTCACTTTTGTTCTGGTTCAGCTTCTTTCAGCTGCCTTGTGCAAATCAGAACATTTTTTCAGCTACTTTCAGCTTTCAGCTGTTTTAACTGTTCTGTGCTCCTTTCAGATTATTTCTGCTAAGTACAATTTTTTTGTGCTTATTCTAAGTTCAGCTTTTTATGCTCCGATTAGCTTATTTCTGCAAGTTTCAGTTTTTTTCTGCCATTTCAGCTATATTTAGCGGTTTTATGCTAATTTTCGCCTTTTCAGCCAATGACACATTTTTTTGCACCCATTTCAGCTTTTTTCAGCCCAGTTCAGCAAAAAATGTGCTATCTCCACTTCCTTCTGGTAGTTTAAGCTTCTATCTGCTTTTTAAAAATATTTTTCAGCTGTTTTTTTTTTCTTCCCAATTTCATCCTTTTTCAGATAATTTCCACTTTTTGTGTTTATTTCTGTTTTTTTCAGCCTAATTGGGCAAACGTATTAGTTCTGCTTTCTTCTGCTTATTTAAACTTGGTCTACCATTTCAGCTAGCTTCTTGGCATTTTAAGCAAATTTAAGCCATTTTCAGATAAAGTCAAGTTTATTCATGGTAATTTCTGCTACTTTCAGGCTAATTAACTTATTTATACTAATTTCAGCTTGTTGTGCTCCTTTCAGCAATTTTCTGCTAGTTTTAGATTTTTCTGCTATTTCAGCTACAGGTAATATTTAGCCGTTTTATGAAAATTATAGCTTTTTCAGCTAATTCTATATATATATATATTTTAGCTTATTTTAGACTTTCCTCTTCCTTCTGGTTCTTTCTGACTCTAAGCTAGTTTTCAGTAAGTTTTTTCTAATTGTGTGAATGCCTTTTGTGTGAATGCCAACAAGGCATTCACACTATAGAGATTGTGTTTATATTTGTGTGAATGCCAACAAGGCATTCACACTATAGAGATTGTGTTTATATTTATTGTGTGAATGCCAACAAGGCATTCACACTATAGAGATTGTGTTTATATTTATTATTGTGTGAATGCCAACAAGGCATTCACACTATAGAGATTGTGTTTATATTTGTGTGAATGCCAACAAGGCATTCACACTATAGAGATTGTGTTTATATTTATTATTCTCGTATGTTACTATCTTCCGTCCGTACGTTTTTTGGCACGCTACTCCTCCTAGAGTATTTGTGCCATTTCAACGATTCATATATCAAAATGTTCAGCTCGTTCAGGACAATCCAGCTATGACTTTTGGTAATGCTGCAAGTTGCGCTTTTTGAAATATTAAGCCTTTTCGGCCATTTTTTTCCCATTGAAAATGAATGGAGCTAAAATGAAATGGTCTTTTGGGGGCTTTATCATACCCTAAAACTCACCAAATTTGGCAGACTCATCACTCAGACATGCAGGAGTAACAAATGATCAAAACCTCGCATTTTCATATATGCTGAAGGGGCGTGGCCTGGCCTCAAAGTTAGGCATCTCGCCATGAAAAACGAAACACTAATAGCACCTACACGAAAACCGTCTAATACATCAAACCTTCAGTGATTGACCCACAACCGGTCCCCTACAATACTGAATGGTCAAATCATGACATTAATTAAGCCACGCCCCCTCACAACAGGAAGTGTACAGTTATACATTGAACGTCCCGATCGGACACCTGTTACCTAATCAGCGTGACGGTCTGTCCAGTGACCAAAGACATGTTGCTGTAACAAGCTTTCCAACACTGACCGTTTTGGGTGGAGCATGTGGGCGTGGCAATATGGCGAATCAGACGTAACGCCATCACAAACGAAACACTAATAGCACCTACACGAAAACTGTCTAATACATCAAACCTTCAGTGATATACCCACATCCGGTCCCCTGCAATACTGACTGGTCAAATCATGACAATAATTAAGCCACGCCCCCTCACAACAGGAAGTGTACAGTTGTACATTGAACGTCCGGATTGGACACCTGTTACCTAATCAGCGTGACGGTCTGTCCAGTGACCAAAGACATAGTGTTGTAACAAGCTTTCCAACAATGACTGTTTTGGGTGGAGCATGTGGGCGTGGCGATGTGGCGAATCAGACGTAACGCCGTCACAATACGTTTGGCCTTTGGGGAGCTTTATCATATCCCAAAACTCACCAAATTTGGCAGACTCGTCAGGACTGGTGAAAAATTACATATTTTGGGGGCGTGGCCAAAATTGCAACAGAAACGGCTCAAGAGCGCCACCTAGAATATTTCAAACTACCCTCCGCATTGGCCTTAGTTTCACGTAGGATCATGAAATTTGGTACACCTCCCCGATTCACCAAGGCGCACAGAAAACCCTCTGGCACCAACGTTGTACGATGAAAGGAAAGGCGACATTTTCGGCCATTTTTATCCCATTGAAAATGAATGGAGCTAAAATGAAATAGCATTTTGGGGGCTTTTTCATATCCCAAAACTCACCAAAATTGGCAGACTCATCAGGACTGGTGAACGATTACATATTTTGGGGGCGTGGCCAAAATTGCAACAGAAACGGCTCAAGAGCGCCACCTAGAAAATTTCAAACTACCCTTCGCATTGGCCTTAGTTTCACGTAGGATCATGAAA
Source organism: Garcialebias charrua (assembly GCA_038048925.1). NCBI lineage: Eukaryota > Metazoa > Chordata > Actinopteri > Cyprinodontiformes > Rivulidae > Garcialebias > Garcialebias charrua. The sequence goes on along the minus strand of JBBPBX010018632.1, from coordinate 40,870 downwards.
TTTGGTACGCTTGTCCAATTCACAAAGACGCACAGAAAACCCTCTGGCATCAACGGTGTACGATAAATGGGAAGGCGGCCATTTTGGAATGTGGACCAAATCGGGTGCACGCATTGGGTGCCGAACGGGTACGGGAAAGGCACGAGAGTGTTTCGGGGTGGACCAGCTAGACTTCCCGCGGTCGTCGCGAGAAGGGCGGAGCGGCGCTAAGGCATTCACACGTGCATTTTCGTAGGAAATGCGGTTTTTCTAGTTGTGTGAATGCCAACAAGGCATTCACACTATAGAGATTGTGTTTATATTTGTGTGAATGCCAACAAGGCATTCACACTATAGAGATTGTGTTTATATTTATTGTGTGAATGCCAACAAGGCATTCACACTATAGAGATTGTGTTTATATTTATTGTGTGAATGCCAACAAGGCATTCACACTATAGAGATTGTGTTTATATTTGTGTGAATGCCAACAAGGCATTCACACTATAGAGATTGTGTTTATATTTGTGTGAATGCCAACAAGGCATTCACACTATAGAGATTGTGTTTATATTTATTATTATCTACAGTTTATAGATGTTACTATCTTCATTCCGTACGTTTTTTGGCATGTAACTACTCGCACAGTTTTGGTGCGATTTCAACAATTCATATATCAAAATGTTCAGCTCATTTAGGACAATCCGGCTATGACTTTTGGTAATGCTGCAACTTTAGCTTTTTGAGATATTCAGCCTTTTCGGCCATCTTTTTCCCATTGAAAATGAATGGAGCTAAAATGAAATGGCCGTTTGGGAGCTTTATCATATCCTAAATCTTACCAAATTTGGCAGACTCATCACTCAGACATGGGGGAGTAAAAAATGATCAAAACCTCATGTTTTCATATATGATGAAGGGGCGTGGCCTGGCCTCAAAGTTAGGTATCTCGCCATGAAAAACGAAACACTAATAGCACCTACACGAAAACTGTCTAATACATCAAACCTTCAGTGATTGACCCACAACCAGTCCCCTGCAATACTGAATGGTCAAATCATGACATTAATTAAGCCACGCCCCCTCACAACAGGAAGTGTACAGTTGTACATTGAACGTCCCGATCGGACACCTGTTACCTAATCAGCGTGACGGTCTGTCCAGTGACCAAAGACATGTTGCTGTAACAAGCTTTCCAACACTGACCGTTTTGGGTGGAGCATGTGGGCGTGGCGATGTGGCGAATCAGACGTAACGCCGTCACAATACGTTTGGCCTTTTGGGAGCTTTATCATATCCCAAAACTCACCAAATTTGGCAGACTCGTCAGGACTGGTGAAAAATTACATATTTTGGGGGCGTGGCCAAAATTGCAACAGAAACGGCTCAAGAGCGCCACCTAGAATATTTCAAACTACCCTCCGCATTGGCCTTAGTTTCACGTAGGATCATGAAATTTTGTACACTTCCCCGATTCACCAAGACGCACAGAAAACCCTCTGGCACCAACGTTGTACGATGAAAGGAAAGGCGACCTTTTCGGCCATTTTTATCCCATTGAAAATGAATGGCGCTAAAATGAAATGGCATTTTGGGGGCTTTGTCATATCCCAAAACTCACCAAAATTGGCAGACTCGTCAGGACTGGTGAACGATTACATATTTTGGGGACGTGGCCAAAATTTCAAAAGAAACGGCTCAAGAGCGCCACCTAGAAAATTTCAAACTACCCTCCGCATTGGCCTTAGTTTCACGTAGGATCATGAAATTTGGTACACTTGTCCAATTCACCAAGACGCACAGAAAACCCTCTGGCGTCAACGTTGTACGATAAATGGGAAGGCGGCCATTTTGGAATGTGGACCAAATCGGGTGCACGCATTGGGTGCCGAACGGGTACGGGAAAGGCACGAGAGTGTTTCGGGGTGGACCAGCTCGACTTCCCGCGGTCGCCGCGAGAAGGGCGGAGCGGCGCTAAGGCATTCACACGTGCATTTTCGCAGGAAATGCGGTTTTTCTAGTTGTGTGAATGCCAACAAGGCATTCACACTATAGAGATTGTGTTTATATTTGTGTGAATGCCAACAAGGCATTCACACTATAGAGATTGTGTTTATATTTATTATTATTATTATTATTCTTATATGTTACTATCTTCCGTCCGTACGTTTTTTGACGTCCTACTCCTCCTAGAGTATTTGTGCCATTTCAACGATTCATATATCAAAATGTTCAGCTCGTTCAGGACAATCCAGCTATGACTTTTGGTAATGCTGCAAGTTGCGCTTTTTGAAATATTAAGCCTTTTCGGCCATTTTTTTCCCATTGAAAATGAATGGAGCTAAAATGAAATGGCCTTTTGGGGGATTTATCATACCCTAAAACTCACCAAATTTGGCAGACTCATCACTCAGACATGCAGGAGTAACAAATTATCAAAACCTCGCATTTTCATATATGCTGAAGGGGCGTGGCCTGGCCTCAAAGTTAGGCATCTCGCCATGAAAAACGAAACACTAATAACACCTACACGAAAACTGCCTAATACATCAAACCTTCAGTGATTGACCCACAACCACTCCCCTGCAATACTGAATAGTCAAATCATGACATTAATTAAGCCACGCCCCCTCACAACAGGAAGTGTACAGTTATACATTGAACGTCCCGATCGGACACCTGTTACCTAATCAGCGGGACGGTCTGTCCAGTGACCGAAGACATGTTGCTGTAACAAGCTTTCCAACACTGACCATTTTGGGTGGAGCATGTGGGCGTGGCCATGTGGCGAATCAGACGTAACGCCGTCACAAACGAAACACTAATAGCACCTACACGAAAACTGTCTAATACATCAAACCTTCAGTGATTGACCCACATCCGGTCCCCTGCAATACTGAATGGTCAAATCATGACATTAATTAAGCCACGCCCCCTCACAACAGGAAGTGTACAGTTGTACATTGAACGTCCCGATCGGACACCTGTTACCTAATCAGCGTGACGGTCTGTCCAGTGACCAAAGACATGTTGCTGTAACAAGCTTTCCAACACTGACCGTTTTGGGTGGAGCATGTGGGCGTGGCGATGTGGCGAATCATACGTAACGCCGTCACAATACGTTTGGCCTTTTGGGAGCTTTATCATATCCCAAAACTCACCAAATTTGGCAGACTCGTCAGGACTGGTGAAAAATTACATATTTTGGGGGCGTGGCCAAAATTGCAACAGAAAGGGCTCAAGAGCGCCACCTAGAATATTTCAAACTACCCTCCGCATTGGCCTTAGTTTCACGTAGGATCATGAAATTTGGTACACCTCCCCGATTCACCAAGGCGCACAGAAAACCCTCTGGCACCAACGTTGTACGATGAAAGGAAAGGCGACCTTTTCGGCCATTTTTATCCCATTGAAAATGAATGGAGCTAAAATGAAATAGCATTTTGGGGGCTTTTTCATATCCCAAAACTCACCAAAATTGGCAGACTCATCAGGACTGGTGAACGATTACATATTTTGGGGGCGTGACCAAAATTTCAAAAGAAACGGCTCAAGAGCGCCACCTAGAAAATTTCAAACTACCCTCCGCATTGGCCTTAGTTTCACGTAGGATCATGAAATTTGGTACACTTGTCCAATTCACCAAGACGCACAGAAAACCCTCTGGCGTCAACGTTGTACGATAAATGGGAAGGCGGCCATTTTGGAATGTGGACCAAATTGGGTTCGTGCATTAGGTGCCGAACGGGTACGGGAAAGGCACGAGAGCGTTTCAGGGTGGACTAGCTCGACTTCCCGCGGTCGCCGCGAGAAGGGCGGAGCGGCGCTAAGGCATTCACACGTGCATTTTCGCAGGAAATGCGGTTTTTCTAGTTATTATTATTATTATCTACAGTTTATAGATGTTACTATCTTCATTCCGTACGTTTTTTGGCATGTAACTACTCGCACAGTTTTGGTGCGATTTCAACAATTCATATATCAAAATGTTCAGCTCATTTAGGACAATCCGGCTATGACTTTTGGTAATGCTGCAACTTTAGCTTTTTGAGATATTCAGCCTTTTCGGCCATCTTTTTCCCATTGAAAATGAATGGAGCTAAAATGAAATGGCCGTTTGGGGGCTTTATCATATCCTAAATCTCACCAAATTTGGCAGACTCATCACTCAGACATGGGGGAGTAAAAAATGATCAAAACCTCATGTTTTCATATATGATGAAGGGGCGTGGCCAGGCCTCAAAATTAGGCATCTCGCCATGAAAAACGAAACACTAATAGCACCTACACGAAAACTGTCTAATACATCAAGCCTTCAGTGATTGACCCACAACCGGTCCCCTACAATACTGAATGGTCAAATCATGACATTAATTAAGCCACGCCCCCTCACAACAGGAAGTGTACAGTTGTACATTGAACGTCCCGATCGGACACCTGTTACCTAATCAGCGTGACGGTCTGTCCAGTGACCAAAGACATGTTGCTGTAACAAGCTTTCCAACACTGACCGTTTTGGGTGGAGCATGTGGGCGTGGCGATGTGGCGAATCAGCCGTCACGCCGTCACAAACGAAACACTAATAGCACCTACACGAAAACAGTCTAATACATCAAACCTTCAGTGATTGACCCACATCCGGTCCCCTGCAATACTGAATGGTCAAATCATGACAATAATTAAGCCACGCCCCCTCACAACAGGAAGTGTACAGTTGTACATTGAACATCCCGATCGGACACCTGTTACCTAATCAGCGTGACGGTCTGTCCAGTGACCGAAGACATGTTGCTGTAACAAGCTTTCCACGACTGGTTGTTTTGGGTGGAGCATGTGGGCGTGGCGATGTGGCGAATCAGACGTAACGCCGTCACAATACGTTTGGCCTTTTGGGAGCTTTATCATATCCCAAAACTCACCAAATTTGGCAGACTCGTCAGGACTGGTGAAAAATTACATATTTTGGGGGCGTGGCCAAAATTGCAACAGAAAGGGCTCAAGAGCGCCACCTAGAATATTTCAAACTACCCTCCGCATTGGCCTTAGTTTCACGTAGGATCATGAAATTTGGTACACCTCCCCGATTCACCAAGGCGCACAGAAAACCCTCTGGCACCAACGTTGTACGATGAAAGGAAAGGCGACCTTTTCGGCCATTTTTATCCCATTGAAAATGAATGGCGCTAAAATGAAATGGCATTTTGGGGGCTTTGTCATATCCCAAAACTCACCAAAATTGGCAGACTCATCAGGACTGGTGAACGATTACATATTTTGGGGGCGTGGCCAAAATTTCAAAAGAAACGGCTCAAGAGCGCCACCTAGAAAATTTCAAACTACCCTCCGCATTGGCCTTAGTTTCACGTAGGATCATGAAATTTGGTACACTTGTCCAATTCACCAAGACGCACAGAAAACCCTCTGGCGTCAACGTTGTACGATAAATGGGAAGGCGGCCATTTTGGAATGTGGACCAAATTGGGTGCGTGCATTGGGTGCCGAACGGGTACGGGAAAGGCACGAGAGTGTTTCAGGGTGGACCAGCTCGACTTCCCGCGGTCGCCGCGAGAAGGGCGGAGCGGCGCTAAGGCATTCACACGTGCATTTTCGCAGGAAATGCGGTTTTTCTAGTTGTGTGAATGCCAACAAGGCATTCACACTATAGAGATTGTGTTTATATTTGTGTGAATGCCAACAAGGCATTCACACTATAGAGATTGTGTTTATATTTATTATTATCTACAGTTTATAGATGTTACTATCTTCATTCCGTACGTTTTTTGGCATGTAACTACTCGCACAGTTTTGGTGCGATTTCAACAATTCATATATCAAAATGTTCAGCTCATTTAGGACAATCCGGCTATGACTTTTGGTAATGCTGCAACTTTAGCTTTTTGAGATATTCAGCCTTTTCGGCCATCTTTTTCCCATTGAAAATGAATGGAGCTAAAATGAAATGGCCGTTTGGGAGCTTTATCATATCCTAAATCTTACCAAATTTGGCAGACTCATCACTCAGACATGGGGGAGTAAAAAATGATCAAAACCTCATGTTTTCATATATGATGAAGGGGCGTGGCCTGGCCTCAAAGTTAGGTATCTCGCCATGAAAAACGAAACACTAATAGCACCTACACGAAAACTGTCTAATACATCAAACCTTCAGTGATTGACCCACAACCAGTCCCCTGCAATACTGAATGGTCAAATCATGACATTAATTAAGCCACGCCCCCTCACAACAGGAAGTGTACAGTTGTACATTGAACGTCCCGATCGGACACCTGTTACCTAATCAGCGTGACGGTCTGTCCAGTGACCAAAGACATGTTGCTGTAACAAGCTTTCCAACACTGACCGTTTTGGGTGGAGCATGTGGGCGTGGCAATATGGCGAATCAGACGTAACGCCATCACAAACGAAACACTAATAGCACCTACACGAAAACTGTCTAATACATCAAACCTTCAGTGATATACCCACATCCGGTCCCCTGCAATACTGACTGGTCAAATCATGACAATAATTAAGCCACGCCCCCTCACAACAGGAAGTGTACAGTTGTACATTGAACGTCCGGATTGGACACCTGTTACCTAATCAGCGTGACGGTCTGTCCAGTGACCAAAGACATAGTGTTGTAACAAGCTTTCCAACAATGACTGTTTTGGGTGGAGCATGTGGGCGTGGCGATGTGGCGAATCAGACGTAACGCCGTCACAATACGTTTGGCCTTTGGGGAGCTTTATCATATCCCAAAACTCACCAAATTTGGCAGACTCGTCAGGACTGGTGAAAAATTACATATTTTGGGGGCGTGGCCAAAATTGCAACAGAAACGGCTCAAGAGCGCCACCTAGAATATTTCAAACTACCCTCCGCATTGGCCTTAGTTTCACGTAGGATCATGAAATTTGGTACACCTCCCCGATTCACCAAGGCGCACAGAAAACCCTCTGGCACCAACGTTGTACGATGAAAGGAAAGGCGACATTTTCGGCCATTTTTATCCCATTGAAAATGAATGGAGCTAAAATGAAATAGCATTTTGGGGGCTTTTTCATATCCCAAAACTCACCAAAATTGGCAGACTCATCAGGACTGGTGAACGATTACATATTTTGGGGGAGTGGCCAAAATTGCAACAGAAACAGCTCAAGAGCGCCACCTAGAAAATTTCAAACTACCCTTCGCATTGGCCTTAGTTTCACGTAGGATCATGAAATTTGGTACGCTTGTCCAATTCACAAAGACGCACAGAAAACCCTCTGGCATCAACGGTGTACGATAAATGGGAAGGCGGCCATTTTGGAATGTGGACCAAATCGGGTGCACGCATTGGGTGCCGAACGGGTACGGGAAAGGCACGAGAGTGTTTCGGGGTGGACCAGCTAGACTTCCCGCGGTCGTCGCGAGAAGGGCGGAGCGGCGCTAAGGCATTCACACGTGCATTTTCGTAGGAAATGCGGTTTTTCTAGTTGTGTGAATGCCAACAAGGCATTCACACTATAGAGATTGTCTCCGGTTACTATCCTGATTCCGTACGTTTTTTGGCACGCTACTCCTCCTACAGTTTTTGTGCTATTTCAACAATTCATATATCAAAATGTTCAGCTCATTTAGGACATGATGGCTATGACTTTTGGTATTGGTGCAACTTTAGCTTTTTGAAATATTCAGCCTTTTCGGCCATTTTTTTCCCATTGAAAATGAATGGAGCTCATTTTACATCCTTGATATCTTTGGAACTCATTACAATATTTCACTACTCCTTTCACATTTTGGACTAGCTCAGCTTCCTTCAGCTTCCTTGTACAAAATTTTTAAAAAAAATTCAGCTACTTTCAGCTCATTTCAGCTCTTTCTTCAACTGCTTTGTGCTCTTTTCAGCTTTATGCAGCTTACTTCAACATTTTTGTACTTCTACTGACTTATTTCTGCTAATTTCAGATCATTATGCTCCTTTCAGATAATTTTTCAAAGATTAAGATATTTTAGCTATTTTAGCTACTATTTAGCTGTTTTATGCAAATTAAAGCTTTTTCAGCTATTTCAACGATGTTTTTAATCAATCCAACTTTTTTCAGCCTAATTCAGCAAAATCATGCTCTACCAACTTCCTTCTGGTAATTTAAGATTGTTTCTGCTTGTTTTAGCTGTTGTTCAGCTGTTTTTGGCCATTTCAGCTTTTTTCAGATAATTTCAACTTTATTTTGCTTATTTCTGCTTATTTCAGATGTTTTACTATTTCAGATTGTTTCAGATATTTCAGATTATGCTGCTTTGTGCTTATTTCTGCTAGTTTCAGCTTCTTCTGCTATTTTAGCTACTATTAAGCTGTTTTTATGCTAATTTAGGCTCGTTTCAACATATTCCACATTATTTGAACTCATTTCAACTTTTTCCAGCCTAATTCTGCAAAACTGTACTCTCTCTACTAATTTCTAAGACATTTAAGCTTCTTTCTGCTATTTCAGATAATATTCAGCTGTTTTTGCTATCTTAAGCTTTTTTTAGATAATTTCAACTTCATTTTACTTATTTCTGCTTAGTTCAGATTTTTTCGGATTTCAGATTGTTTCAGATATTTTAGATTATTCAGATTATGCTGCTTTGTGCTTATTTCTGCTAGTTTCAGCTTCTTCTGCTATTTTAGCTACTATTAAGCTGTTTTAATGCTAATTTAGGCTTGTTTCAACAAATTCCACATTATTTGAACTCATTTCAACTTTTTCCAGCATAATTCTGCAAAACTGTACTCTCTCCACTAATTTCTAAGACTTTTAAGCTTCTTTCTGCTATTTCAGATAATATTCAGCTGTTTTTGCTATCTTAAGCTTTTTTCAGATAATTTCAATTTTATTTTGCTTATTTCTGCTTAGTTCAGATTTTTTCAGATTTCAGATTGTTTCAGATATTTCAGATTATTCACAATTATGCTATTTCTAATTACTTCAGATAATTTAAGCTTATTTCTGCTATTTTAGATAATATTCAGCTGTTTATGCTATCTTTAGCTCTTTTCAGATAATTTCCACTTTTTTTGCTTATTTCAGATTATTTCAGATTTCAGATTGTTTAAGATGTTTCAGATTATTCCCAATTAATCTCTTACTAAATCCTGCTGCTAATTTAAGCTTATTTCTGCTATATTAGATAATATTCAGCTGTTTTTGACCAATTTCAGCTGATGGCCGCCAACGCTACTTTCAAATGGTTATAACTCGACCATCTTTATACATAGAGAGCTGAAATTTGGTGAGGTTGTAGCTGAGGACATTATCTATCATGTATTGAATCCAAATAAAAAATCCAAGATGGCCGACAATGCAAAAAAGTAAAAATACCATAAAATGGTCAATTTTAGTGATATTGAGCTGAAACTTGGTGTAGTGATAGCTGAGAATGTTTCCTATCAAATGCTATATCAAAATCAAAAATCCAAGATGGCCGCCAACGCTACTTTCAAATGGCTTTAACTCAGCCATCATTATACATAGAGAGCCGAAATTTGGTGAGGTTGTAGCTGAGGACATTATCTATCATGTACGGAATCCAAATCAAAAATCCAAGATGGCCGACAAAGTAAAACATTAAAAAACTGTAAAAATCCAAGATGGCCGCCAACGCTACATTCAAATGGCTTTAACTCAGCCATTTTTATTCATAGAGAGCTGAAATTTGGTGAGGTTGTAGCTGAGGGAATCCACTATCATGTACGGAATCCAAATCAAAAATCCAAGATGGCCGACAAAGCAAAACATTAAAAATACTGTAAAATCCAAGATGGCCACCAACGCTACTTTCAAATGGCTTTAACTCAGCCATCATTATACATTGAGAGCCGAAATTTGGTGAGGTTGTAGCTGAGGGAATCCTCTATCATGTACGGAATCCAAATCAAAAATCCAAGATGGCCGACAAAGCAAAACGTTAAAAATACTGTAAAATCCAAGATGGCCACAAACGCTACTTTCAAATGGCTTTAAATCAGCCATATTTATTCATAGAGAGCCGAAATTTGGTGAGGTTGTAGCTATGGACATTCTTTATCATGCATTAGGTGAAACGGCCATTTTGATTGAATATGCAAATTAGGTGAAGTGGCCATTTTGGTTCAATATACAAGGTAGTTAATTGCCTTGCGAAGTAAGTCAATGCATGTATTGTTACCATTTTGGTTCTACAATTTAAGTAGACAAGTTAGCCATTTTGATTTAATAAGCACATTAGGTAAAGCGGCCATTTTGATTGAACATGCAAGTTGGGTGAAACGGCCATTTTGGCATTCACACATGCATTTTCTCAGGAAATGCAATCTAGTTGTGTGAATGCCACATAGGCATTCACACTATAGTGATTGTGTTTATATTTGTGTGAATGCCACATAGGCATTCACACTATAGTGATTGTGTTTATATTTATTATTATTATTCTTCCAGTTACTATCCTGATTCCGTACGTTTTTTGGCACGCTACTCCTCCTACAGTTTTTGTGCTATTTCAACAATTTATATATCAAAATGTTCAGCTCATTTAGGACACTCCGGCTATGACTTTTGGTATTGGTGCAACTTTAGCTTTTTGAATTATTTAGCCTTTTCGGCCATTTTCTTCCCCATTGAAAATGAATGGAGCTAATTTTTCATCCTTGATATCTTTGGAACTCTTTACAATATTTCACTACTCATTTCACATTTTGGACCAGCTTAGCTTCCTTCAGCTACCTTGTACATTTTTTAAAAAATATTTCAGCTACTTTCAGCTACTTTCAGCTGTTTTTTCAACTGCTTTGCACTCTTTTCAGCTTTATGTAGCTTACTTCAACATTTTTGTACTTCTACTGACTTATTTCTGCTAATTTCAGATCATTATGCTCCTTTCAGATAATTTTTGAAAGATTGGGATATTTTAGCTATTTTAGCTACTATTTAGCTGTTTTATGATAATTTCAGCTTTTTCAGCTATTTCAACAATTTTTTTTAATCAATCCAACTTTTTTCAGCCTAATTCAGCAAAACCATGCTCTACCAACTTCCTTCTGGTAATTTAAGATTGTTTCTGCTTGTTTTAGCTGTTGTTCAGCTGTTTTTGGCCAATTTCAGCTTTATTCAGATATTTTCAACTTTATTTTGCTTATTTCTACTTATTTCAGATATTTTTCAATTTCAGATTGTTTCAAATACTTCATATTATGCTGCTTTGTGCTTATTTCTGCTAGTTTCAGCTTATTCTGCTATTTTAGCTACTATTAAGCTCTTTTTATGCTAATTTAGGCTTGTTTCAACACATTCCACATTATTTGAACTCATTTCAACTTTTTCCAGCCAAATTCTGCAAAAATGTACTCTCTCTACTAATTTCTAAGACATTTAAGCTTCTTTCTGCTATTTCAGATAATATTCAGCTGTTTTTGCTATCTTAAGCTTTTTTCAGATAATTTCAACTTTATTTTGCTTATTTCTGCTTAGTTCAGATTTTTTCAGATTTCAGATTGTTTCAGATATTTCAGATTATTCACAATTATGCTATTTCTAATTACTTCAGATAATTGATGCTTATTTCTGCTACTTTAGATAATATTCAGCTGTTTATGCTATCTTAAGCTTTTTTCAGATAATTTCCACTTTTTTTGCTTATTTCAGATTATTTCAGATTTTCATATTGTTTAAGATGTTTCAGATTATTCCCAATTAGGCTCTTACTAATTCCTTCTTCTGATTTAAGCTTATTTCTGATATATTAGATAATATTTAGCTGTTTTTGTTCAATTTCAGCTGATGGCCGACAACGCTACTTTCAAATGGATTTAACTCAGCCATCTTTATACATAGAGAGCCGAAATTTGGTGAGGTTGTAGCTGAGGACATTATCTATCATGTATAGAATCCAAATCATTCCAAATCAAAAATCCAAGATGGCCGACAATGCAAAAAAGTAAAAATACTATAAAATGGTCAATTTTAGTTATATTGAGCTGAAACTTGGTGTAGTGATAGCTGAGAATGTTTCCTATCAAATGCCATATCAAAATCAAAAATCCAAGATGGCCGCCAACTCTACTTTCAAATGGCTTTAACTCAGCCATCATTATACATAGAGAGTCGAAATTTGGTGAGGTTGTAGCTGAGGACATTATCTATCATGTACGGAATCCAAATCAAAAATCCAAGATGGCCGACAAAGTAAAACATTAAAAAACTGTAAAAATCCAAGATGGCCGCCAACGCTACATTCAAATGGCTTTAACTCAGCCATCTTTATTCATAGAGAGCTGAAATTTGGTGAGGTTGTAGCTGAGGGAATCCTCTATCATGTACGGAATCCAAATCAAAAATCCAAGATGGCCGACAAAGCAAAACATTAAAAATACTGTAAAATCCAAGATGGCCACCAACGCTACTTTCAAATGGCTTTAACTCAGCTATCATTATACATAGAGAGCCGAAATTTGGTGAGGTTGTAGCTGAGGGAATCCTCTATCATGTACGGAATCCAATTCAAAAATACAAGATGGCCGACAAAGCAAAACATTAAAAATACTGTAAAATCCAAGATGGCCACCAACGCTACTTTCAAATGGCTTTAACTCAGCCATCATTATACATAGAGAGCCGAAATTTGGTGAGGTTGTAGCTGAGGGAATCCTCTATCATGTACGGAATCCAAATCAAAAATCCAAGATGGCCGACAAAGCAAAACATTAAAAATACTGTAAAATCCAAGATGGCCACCAACGCTACTTTCAAATGGCTTTAAATCAGCCATATTTATTCATAGAGAGCCGAAATTTGGTGAGGTTGTAGCTATGGACATTCTTTATCATGCATTAGGTGAAACGGCCATTTTGATTGAATATGCAAATTAGGTGAAGTGGCCATTTTGGTTCAATATACAAGGCAGTTAATTGCCTTGCGAAGTAAGTCAATGCATGTATTGTTACCATTTTGGTTCTACAATTTAAGTAGACAAGTTAGCCATTTTGATTTAATAAGCACATTAGGTAAAGCGGCCATTTTGATTAAACATTCAAGTCATAACGGCCATTTTGGCATTCACACATGCATTTTCTCAGGAAATGCAATCTAGTGTTACAATTACATCTGTTACTATCCTGATTCCGTACGTTTTTTGGCACGCTACTCCTCCTACAGTTTTTGTGCTATTTCAACAATTCATATATCAAAATGTTCAGCTCATTCAGGACATGATGGCTATGACTTTTGGTATTGGTGCAACTTTAGCTTTTTGAAATATTCAGCCTTTTCGGCCATTTTTTTCCCATTGAAAATGAATGGAGCTCAAATGAACTCAATGAGCTCATTTTGCATCCTTGATATCTTTGGAACTCATTACAATATTTCACTACTCCTTTCACATTTTGGACCAACTCAGCTTCCTTCAGCTACCTTGTACATTTTTTTAAAATATTTCGGCTACTTTCAGCTACTTTCAGCTGTTTCTTCAACGACTTTGCAATCTTTTCAGCTTAATGCAGCTTACTTCAACATTGTTGTATTTCTACTGACTTATTTATGCTAATTTCAGATTATTTTGCTCCTTTCAGCTAATTTTTGAAAGATTAAGATATTTTTGCTATTTTAGCTACTATTTAGCTGTTTATACAAATTTCAGCGTGTTCAACAATTTTTTTTTATCAATCCAACTTTTCTCAGCCTAAATCAGCAAAACCATGTTCTACCAACTTCCTTCTGGTATTTTAAGATTATTTCTGCTTGCTTTAGCTGTTGTTCAGCTGTTTTTGACCAATTTCAGCTGATGGCTGCCAACGTTACTTTCAAATAGCTTTAACTCAGTCATCTTTATACATAGAGAGCCGAAATTTGGTGAGGTTGTAGCTATGGACAATCTCTAACATACATTAGGTGAAGCGGCCATTTTGATTGAACATGCAAATTAGGTGAGGCCGCCATTTTGGTTCAATATACAAGGCAGTTACTTGCCTTGCAAAGTAAGTCAATGCATGTATTGTTGCCATTTTGGTTCTACAATTAAAGTAGGTGAGGTATTCATTTTGATTTAATAAGCACATTAGGTAAAGCGGCCATTTTGATTGAACATGCAAGTTTGGTGAAGCGGCCATTTTGGCATTCACACATGCATTTTCTCAGGAAATGCAATCTAGTTATTATTATTTCGGTTACTATCCTGATTCCGTACGTTTTTTGGCACGCTACTCCTCCTACAGTTTTTGTGCTATTTCAACAATTCATATATCAAAATGTTCAGCTCATTTAGGACACTCCGGCTATGACTTTTGGTATTGGTGCAACTTTAGCTTTTTGAAATATTTAGCCTTTTCGGCCATTTTTTTCCCATTGAAAATGAATGGAGCTCATTTTACATCCTTGATATCTTTGGAACTCATTACAATATTTCACTACTTTTTTCACATTTTGGACCAGCTCGGCTTCCTTAAGCTACCTTGTACATTTAAAAAAAATATTTCAGCTACTTTCAGCTGATTTCAGCTGTTTCTTGAACTGTGTTGCACTCTTTTCAGCCTAATGCAGCTTACTTCAACATTTTTGTACATCTACTGACTTATTTCTGCTAATTTCAGATCATTATGCTCCTTTCAGCAAATTTTTCAAAGATTAACATATTTTTGCTACTTTAGCTACTATTTAGCTGTTTTATGCAAATTTCAGCTTTTTCAGCTATTTCAACAATTTTTTAAAATCAATCCAACTTTTTTCAGCCTAATTCAGCAAAACCATGCTCTACCAACTTCCTTCTGGTAATTTCAGATTATTTCTGCTTATTTTAGCTACTATTTAGCTGTTTTATGCAAATTTCAGCTTTTTCAGCTATTTCAACAATTTTTTTTAATCAATCCAACTTTTTTCAGCCTAATTCAGCAAAACCATGCTCTACCAACTTCCTTCTGGTAATTTAAGATTGTTTCTGCTTGTTTTAGCTGTTGTTCAGCTGTTTTTGGCCAATTTCAGCTTTATTCAGATATTTTCAACTTTATTTTGCTTATTTCTACTTATTTCAGATTTTTTTCAATTTCAGATTGTTTCAGATACTTCATATTATGCTGCTTTGTGCTTATTTCTGCTAGTTTCAGCTTCTTCTGCTATTTTAGCTACTATTAAGCTGTTTTTATGCTAATTTAGACTTGTTTTAACAAATTCCACATTTTTTGAACTCATTTCAACTTTTTCCAGCCTAATTCTGCATAAATGTACTCTCTCTACTAATTTCTAAGACATTTAAGCTTCTTTCTGCTATTTCAGATAATATTCAGCTGTTTTTGCTATCTTAAGCTTTTTTCAGATAATTTCAACTTTATTTTGCTTATTTCTGCTTAGTTCAGATTTTTTCAGATTTCAGATTGTTTCAGATATTTTAGATTATTCAGATTATGATGCTTTGTGCTTATTTCTGCTAGTTTCAGCTTCTTCTGCTATTTTAGCTACTATTAAGCTGTTTTTATGCTAATTTAGGCTTGTTTCAACAAATTCCACATTATTTGAACTCATTTCAACATTTTTCAGCCTAATTCTGCAAAACTGTACTCTCGCTACTAATTTCTAAGACATTTAAGCTTCTTTCTGGTATTTCAGATAATATTCAGCTGTTTTTGCTATCTTAAGCTTTTTTCAGATAATTTCAACTTTATTTTGTTTATTTCTGCTTAGTTCAGATTTTTTCAGATTTCAGATTGTTTCAGATATTTCAGATTATTCACAATTATGCTATTTCTAATTACTTCAGATAATTGATGCTTATTTCTGCTACTTTAGATAATATTCAGCTGTTTATGCTATCTTAAGCTTTTTTCAGATAATTTCCACTTTTTTTGCTTATTTCAGATTATTTCAGATTTCAGATTGTTTAAGATGTTTCAGATTATTCCCAATTAGGCTCTTACTAATTGCTTCTTCGGATTTAAGCTTATTTCTGATATATTAGATAATATTTAGCTGTTTTTGTTCAATTTCAGCTGATGGCCGCCAACGCTACATTCAAATGGCTTTAACTCAGCCATCTTTATACATAGAGAGCTGAAATTTGGTGAGGTTGTAGCTAAGGACATCCTCTATCATGTATTGAATCCAAATCAAAAATCCAAGATGGCCGACAATGCAAAAAAGTAAAAATACCATAAAATTGTCAATTTTAGTGATATTGAGCTGAAACTTGGTGTAGTGATAGCTGAGAATGTTTCCTATCAAATGCAATATCAAAATCAAAAATCCAAGATGGCCGCCAACGCTACTTTCAAATGGCTTTAACTCAGCCATCTTTATTCATAGAGAGCTGAAATTTGGTGAGGTTGTAGCTGAGGGAATCCTCTATCATGTACGGAATCCAAATCAAAAATCCAAGATGGCCGACAAAGCAAAACATTAAAAATACTGTAAAATCCAAGATGGCCACCAACGCTACTTTCAAATGGCTTTAAATCAGCCATATTTATTCATAGAGAGCCGAAATTTGGTGAGGTTGTAGCTATGGACATTCTTTATCATGCATTAGGTGAAGCGGCCATTTTGATTGAATATGCAAATTAGGTGAAGTGGCCATTTTGGTTCAATATACAAGGCAGTTAATTGCCTTGCGAAGTAAGTCAATGCATGTATTGTTACCATTTTGGTTCTACAATTTAAGTAGGCAATGTAACCATTTTGATTTAATAAGCACATTAGGTAAAGCGGCCATTTTGATCGAACATGCAAGTTGTGTGAAGCGGCCATTTTGGCATTCACACATGCATTTTCTCAGGAAATGCAATCTAGTGTTACAATTACATCTGTTACTATCCTGATTCCGTACGTTTTTTGGCACGCTACTCCTCCTACAGTTTTTGTGCTATTTCAACAATTCATATATCAAAATGTTCAGCTCATTTAGGACATGATGGCTATGACTTTTGGTATTGGTGCAACTTTAGCTTTTTGAAATATTCAGCCTTTTCGGCCATTTTTTTCCCATTGAAAATGAATGGAGCTCAAATGAACTCAATGAGCTCATTTTGCATCCTTGATATCTTTGGAACTCATTACAATCTTTCACTACTCCTTTCACATTTTGGACCAACTCAGCTTCCTTCAGCTACCTTGTACATTTAAAAAAATATTTTGGCTACTTTCAGCTACTTTCAGCTGTTTCTTCAACAACTTTGCAATCTTTTCAGCTTAATGCAGCTTACTTCAACATTGTTGTACTTCTACTGACTTATTTATGCTAATTTCAGATTATTTTGCTCCTTTCAGCTAATTTTTGAAAGATTAAGATATTTTTGCTATTTTAGCTACTATTTAGCTGTTTATGCAAATTTCAGCTTTTTCAGCTATTTCAACATTTTTTTTAAATCAATCCAACTTTTTTCAGCCTATTTCAGCATAACCATGCTCTCCCAACTTCCTTCTGGTAATTTAAGATTATTTCTGCTTGTTTTAGCTGTTGTTCAGCTGTTTTTGACCAATTTCAGCTGATGGCTGCCAATGTTACTTTCAAATGGCTGTAACTCAGCCATCTTTATTCATAGAGAGCTGAAATTTGGTGAGGTTGTAGCTATGTAGCTATGGAGAGTATCTATCATGCATTAGGTGAGGCGGCCATTTTGATTGAACATGCAAATTAGGTGAAGCGGCCATTTTGGCATTCACACATGCATTTTCTCAGGAAATGCAATCTAGTTGTGTGAATGCCAACAAGGCATTCACACTATAGAGATTGTGTTTATATTTGTGTGAATGCCAACAAGGCATTCACACTATAGAGATTGTGTTTATATTTGTGTGAATGCCAACAAGGCATTCACACTATAGAGATTGTGTTTATATTTGTGTG
The DNA here is from genome assembly GCA_038048925.1 of Garcialebias charrua. Classification (NCBI taxonomy): domain Eukaryota; kingdom Metazoa; phylum Chordata; class Actinopteri; order Cyprinodontiformes; family Rivulidae; genus Garcialebias; species Garcialebias charrua. The sequence continues at coordinate 23,062 of JBBPBX010018632.1, read as the reverse complement.
AATGCCAACAAGGCATTCACACTATAGAGATTGTGTTTATATTTGTGTGAATGCCAACAAGGCATTCACACTATAGAGATTGTGTTTATATTTATTATTATCTACAGTTTATAGATGTTACTATCTTCATTCCGTACGTTTTTTGGCATGTAACTACTCGCACAGTTTTGGTGCGATTTCAACAATTCATATATCAAAATGTTCAGCTCATTTAGGACAATCCGGCTATGACTTTTGGTAATGCTGCAACTTTAGCTTTTTGAGATATTCAGCCTTTTCGGCCATCTTTTTCCCATTGAAAATGAATGGAGCTAAAATGAAATGGCCGTTTGGGAGCTTTATCATATCCTAAATCTTACCAAATTTGGCAGACTCATCACTCAGACATGGGGGAGTAAAAAATGATCAAAACCTCATGTTTTCATATATGATGAAGGGGCGTGGCCTGGCCTCAAAGTTAGGTATCTCGCCATGAAAAACGAAACACTAATAGCACCTACACGAAAACTGTCTAATACATCAAACCTTCAGTGATTGACCCACAACCAGTCCCCTGCAATACTGAATGGTCAAATCATGACATTAATTAAGCCACGCCCCCTCACAACAGGAAGTGTACAGTTGTACATTGAACGTCCCGATCGGACACCTGTTACCTAATCAGCGTGACGGTCTGTCCAGTGACCAAAGACATGTTGCTGTAACAAGCTTTCCAACACTGACCGTTTTGGGTGGAGCATGTGGGCGTGGCGATGTGGCGAATCAGACGTAACGCCGTCACAATACGTTTGGCCTTTTGGGAGCTTTATCATATCCCAAAACTCACCAAATTTGGCAGACTCGTCAGGACTGGTGAAAAATTACATATTTTGGGGGCGTGGCCAAAATTGCAACAGAAACGGCTCAAGAGCGCCACCTAGAATATTTCAAACTACCCTCCGCATTGGCCTTAGTTTCACGTAGGATCATGAAATTTTGTACACTTCCCCGATTCACCAAGACGCACAGAAAACCCTCTGGCACCAACGTTGTACGATGAAAGGAAAGGCGACCTTTTCGGCCATTTTTATCCCATTGAAAATGAATGGCGCTAAAATGAAATGGCATTTTGGGGGCTTTGTCATATCCCAAAACTCACCAAAATTGGCAGACTCGTCAGGACTGGTGAACGATTACATATTTTGGGGACGTGGCCAAAATTTCAAAAGAAACGGCTCAAGAGCGCCACCTAGAAAATTTCAAACTACCCTCCGCATTGGCCTTAGTTTCACGTAGGATCATGAAATTTGGTACACTTGTCCAATTCACCAAGACGCACAGAAAACCCTCTGGCGTCAACGTTGTACGATAAATGGGAAGGCGGCCATTTTGGAATGTGGACCAAATCGGGTGCACGCATTGGGTGCCGAACGGGTACGGGAAAGGCACGAGAGTGTTTCGGGGTGGACCAGCTCGACTTCCCGCGGTCGCCGCGAGAAGGGCGGAGCGGCGCTAAGGCATTCACACGTGCATTTTCGCAGGAAATGCGGTTTTTCTAGTTGTGTGAATGCCAACAAGGCATTCACACTATAGAGATTGTGTTTATATTTGTGTGAATGCCAACAAGGCATTCACACTATAGAGATTGTGTTTATATTTATTATTATTATTATTATTCTTATATGTTACTATCTTCCGTCCGTACGTTTTTTGACGTCCTACTCCTCCTAGAGTATTTGTGCCATTTCAACGATTCATATATCAAAATGTTCAGCTCGTTCAGGACAATCCAGCTATGACTTTTGGTAATGCTGCAAGTTGCGCTTTTTGAAATATTAAGCCTTTTCGGCCATTTTTTTCCCATTGAAAATGAATGGAGCTAAAATGAAATGGCCTTTTGGGGGATTTATCATACCCTAAAACTCACCAAATTTGGCAGACTCATCACTCAGACATGCAGGAGTAACAAATTATCAAAACCTCGCATTTTCATATATGCTGAAGGGGCGTGGCCTGGCCTCAAAGTTAGGCATCTCGCCATGAAAAACGAAACACTAATAACACCTACACGAAAACTGCCTAATACATCAAACCTTCAGTGATTGACCCACAACCACTCCCCTGCAATACTGAATAGTCAAATCATGACATTAATTAAGCCACGCCCCCTCACAACAGGAAGTGTACAGTTATACATTGAACGTCCCGATCGGACACCTGTTACCTAATCAGCGGGACGGTCTGTCCAGTGACCGAAGACATGTTGCTGTAACAAGCTTTCCAACACTGACCATTTTGGGTGGAGCATGTGGGCGTGGCCATGTGGCGAATCAGACGTAACGCCGTCACAAACGAAACACTAATAGCACCTACACGAAAACTGTCTAATACATCAAACCTTCAGTGATTGACCCACATCCGGTCCCCTGCAATACTGAATGGTCAAATCATGACATTAATTAAGCCACGCCCCCTCACAACAGGAAGTGTACAGTTGTACATTGAACGTCCCGATCGGACACCTGTTACCTAATCAGCGTGACGGTCTGTCCAGTGACCAAAGACATGTTGCTGTAACAAGCTTTCCAACACTGACCGTTTTGGGTGGAGCATGTGGGCGTGGCGATGTGGCGAATCAGACGTAACGCCGTCACAATACGTTTGGCCTTTTGGGAGCTTTATCATATCCCAAAACTCACCAAATTTGGCAGACTCGTCAGGACTGGTGAAAAATTACATATTTTGGGGGCGTGGCCAAAATTGCAACAGAAAGGGCTCAAGAGCGCCACCTAGAATATTTCAAACTACCCTCCGCATTGGCCTTAGTTTCACGTAGGATCATGAAATTTGGTACACCTCCCCGATTCACCAAGGCGCACAGAAAACCCTCTGGCACCAACGTTGTACGATGAAAGGAAAGGCGACCTTTTCGGCCATTTTTATCCCATTGAAAATGAATGGAGCTAAAATGAAATAGCATTTTGGGGGCTTTTTCATATCCCCAAACTCACCAAAATTGGCAGACTCATCAGGACTGGTGAACGATTACATATTTTGGGGGCGTGACCAAAATTTCAAAAGAAACGGCTCAAGAGCGCCACCTAGAAAATTTCAAACTACCCTCCGCATTGGCCTTAGTTTCACGTAGGATCATGAAATTTGGTACACTTGTCCAATTCACCAAGACGGACAGAAAACACTCTGGCGTCAACGTTGTACGATAAATGGGAAGGCGGCCATTTTGGAATGTGGACCAAATTGGGTTCGTGCATTAGGTGCCGAACGGGTACGGGAAAGGCACGAGAGCGTTTCAGGGTGGACTAGCTCGACTTCCCGCGGTCGCCGCGAGAAGGGCGGAGCGGCGCTATGGCATTCACACGTGCATTTTCGCAGGAAATGCGGTTTTTCTAGTTATAGTTACTATCTTCATTCCGTACGTTTTTTGGCATGTAACTACTCGCACAGTTTTGGTGCGATTTCAACAATTCATATATCAAAATGTTCAGCTCATTTAGGACAATCCGGCTATGACTTTTGGTAATGCTGCAACTTTAGCTTTTTGAGATATTCAGCCTTTTCGGCCATCTTTTTCCCATTGAAAATGAATGGAGCTAAAATGAAATGGCCTTTTGGAGGATTTATCATATCCTAAATCTCACCAAATTTGGCAGACTCATCACTCAGACATGGGGGAGTAAAAAATTATCAAAACCTCACGTTTTCATATATGCTGAAGGGGCGTGGCCTGGCCTCAAAGTTAGGTATCTCGCCATGAAAAACGAAACACTAATAGCACCTACACGAAAACGGTCTAATACATCAAACCTTCAGTGATTGACCCACAACCGGTCCCCTACAATACTGAATGGTCAAATCATGACATTAATTAAGCCACGCCCCCTCACAACAGGAAGTGTACAGTTATACATTGAACGTCCCGATCGGACACCTGTTACCTAATCAGCGGGACGGTCTGTCCAGTGACCGAAGACATGTTGCTGTAACAAGCTTTCCAACACTGACCGTTTTGGGTGGAGCATGTGGGCGTGGCGACGTGGCGAATCAGACGTAACGCCGTCACAAACGAAACACTAATAGCACCTACACGAAAACTGTCTAATACATCAAACCTTCAGTGATTGACCCACATCCGGTCCCCTGCAATACTGAATGGTCAAATCATGACATTAATTAAGCCACGCCCCCTCACAACAGGAAGTGTACAGTTGTACATTGAAGGTCCCGATCGGACACCTGTTACCTAATCAGCATGACGGTCTTTCCAGTGACCAAAGACATGTTGATGTAACAAGCTTTCCAACACTGACCGTTTTGGGTGGAGCATGTGGGCGTGGCGATGTGGCGAATCAGACGTAACGCCGTCACAATACGTTTGGCCTTTTGGGAGCTTTATCATATCCCAAAACTCACCAAATTTGGCAGACTCGTCAGGACTGGTGAAAAATTACATATTTTGGGGGCGTGGCCAAAATTGCAACAGAAACGGCTCAAGAGCGCCACCTAGAATATTTCAAACTACCCTCCGCATTGGCCTTAGTTTCACGTAGGATCATGAAATTTGGTACACTTGTCCAATTCACAAAGACGTACAGAAAACCCTCTGGCATCAACATTGTACGATAAATGGGAAGGCGGCCATTTTGGAATGTGGACCAAATTGGGTGCATACATTGGGTGCCGAACGGGTACGGGAAAAGCACGAGAGTGTTTCAGGGTGGACTAGCTCGACTTCCCGCGGTCGCCACGAGAAGGGCGGAGCGGCGCTAAGGCATTCACACGTGCATTTTCGTAGGAAATGCAAATTTTCTAGTGTTACAATTACATCTGTTACTATCCTGATTCCGTACGTTTTTTGGCACGCTACTCCTCCTACAGTTTTTGTGCTATTTCAACAATTCATATATCAAAATGTTCAGCTCATTCAGGACATGATGGCTATGACTTTTGGTATTGGTGCAACTTTAGCTTTTTGAAATATTCAGCCTTTTCGGCCATTTTTTTCCCATTGAAAATGAATGGAGCTCAAATGAACTCAATGAGCTCATTTTACATCCTTGATATCTTTGGAACTCATTACAATATTTCACTACTCCTTTCACATTTTGGACCAACTCAACTTCCTTCAGCTACCTTGTACATTTTTTAAAAATATTTCGGCTACTTTCAGCTAATTTCAACTGTTTCTACAACGACTTTGCAATCTTTTCAGCTTAATGCAGCTTACTTCAACATTGTTGTACTTATACTGACTTATGATCATTATGCTCCTTTCAGCAAATTTTTGAAAGATTAAGATATTTTTGCTATTTTAGCTACTATTTAGCTGTTTATGCAAATTTCAGCTTTTTCAGCTATTTCAACAATTTTTTTAATCAATCCAACTTTTTTCAGCCTAATTCAGCAAAACCATGTTCTACCAACTTCCTTCTGGTAATTTAAGATATTTTCTGCTTGTTTTAGCTGTTGTTCAGCTGTTTTTGACCAATTTCAGCTGATGGCTGCCAATGTTACTTTCAAATGGCTTTAACTCAGCCATCTTTATTCATAGAGAGCTGAAATTTGGTGAGGTTGTAGCTATGGACAATCTCTAACATACATTAGGTGAAGCGGCCATTTTGATTGAACATGCAAGTTGGGTGAAGCGGCCATTTTGGCATTCACACATGCATTTTCTCAGGAAATGCAATCTAGTTATTATTATTATTATTATTCTTCCGGGTACTATCCTGATTCCGTACGTTTTTTGGCACGCTACTCCTCCTACAGTTTTTGTGCTATTGCAACAATTCATATATCAAAATGTTCAGCTCATTTAGGACATGGGTGCTATGACTTTTGGTATTGGTGCAACTTTAGCTTTTTGAATTATTTAGCCTTTTCGGCCATTTTCTTCCCCATTGAAAATGAATGGAGCTAATTTTTCATCCTTGATATCTTTGGAACTCTTTAGAATATTTCACTACTCCTTTCACATTTTGGACCAGCTTAGCTTCCTTCAGCTACCTTGTACATTTTTTTAAAAATATTTCAGCTACTTTCAGCTAATTTCAGCTGTTTTTTCAACTGCTTTGCACTCTTTTCAGCTTTATGCAGCTTACTTCAACATTTTTGTACTTCTACTGACTTATTTCTGCTAATTTCAGATCATTATGCTCCTTTCAGATAATTTTTGAAAGATTAAGATATTTTAGCTATTTTAGCTACTATTTAGCTGTTTTATGATAATTTCAGCTTTTTCAGCTATTTCAACAATTTTTTTTAATCAATCCAACTTTTTTCAGCCTAATTCAGCAAAACCATGCTCTACCAACTTCCTTCTGGTAATTTAAGATTGTTTCTGCTTGTTTTAGCTGTTGTTCAGCTGTTTTTGGCCAATTTCAGCTTTATTCAGATATTTTCAACTTTATTTTGCTTATTTCTACTTATTTCAGATTTTTTTCAATTTCAGATTGTTTCAGATACTTCATATTATGCTGCTTTGTGCTTATTTCTGCTAGTTTCAGCTTCTTCTGCTATTTTAGCTACTATTAAGCTGTTTTTATGCTAATTTAGGCTTGTTTCAACACATTCCACATTATTTGAACTCATTTCAACTTTTTCCAGCCAAATTCTGCAAAAATGTACTCTCTCTACTAATTTCTAAGACATTTAAGCTTCTTTCTGCTATTTCAGATAATATTCAGCTGTTTTTGCTATCTTAAGCTTTTTTCAGATAATTTCAACTTTATTTTGCTTATTTCTGCTTAGTTCAGATTTTTTCAGATTTCAGATTGTTTCAGATATTTTAGATTATTCAGATTATGCTGCTTTGTGCTTATTTCTGCTAGTTTCAGCTTCTTCTGCTATTTTAGCTACTATTAAGCTGTTTTTATGCTAATTTAGGCTTGTTTCAACAAATTCCACATTATTTGAACTCATTTCAACTTTTTCCATCCTAATTCTGCAAAACTGTACTCTCTCTACTAATTTCTAACACAGTTAAGCTTATTTCTGCTATTTCAGATAATATTCAGCTGTTTTTGCTATCTTTAGCTTTTTTCAGATAATTTCAACTTTATTTTGCTTATTTCTGCTTAGTTCAGATTTTTTCAGATTTCAGATTGTTTCAGATATTTCAGATTATTCACAATTATGCTATTTCTAATTACTTCAGATAATTGATGCTTATTTCTGCTACTTTAGATAATATTCAGCTGTTTATGCTATCTTAAGCTTTTTTCAGATAATTTCCACTTTTTTTGCTTATTTCAGATTATTTCAGATTTCAGATTGTTTAAGATGTTTCAGATTATTCCCAATTAAGCTCTTACTAATTCCTGCTGCTAATTTAAGCTTATTTCTGCTATTTTAGATGATATTCAGCTGTTTTTGACCAATTTCAGCTGATGGTCGCCAACGCTACATTAAAATGGCTTTAACTCAGCCATCTTTATACATAGAGAGCTGAAATTTGGTGAGGTTGTAGCTGAGGACATTATCTATCATGTATGGAATCCAAAAAAAAAATCCAAGATGGCCGACAATGCAAAAAAGTAAAAATACCATAAAATTGTCAATTTTAGTGATATTGAGCTGAAACTTGGTGTAGTGATAGCTGAGAATGTTTCCTATCAAATGCCATATCAAAATCAAAAATCCAAGATGGCCGCCAATGCTACTTTCAAATGGCTTTAACTCAGCCATCATTATACATAGAGAGCCGAAATTTGGTGAGGTTGTAGCTGAGGACATTATCTATCATGTACGGAATCCAAATCAAAAATCCAAGATGGCCGACAAAGTAAAACATTAAAAAACTGTAAAAATCCAAGATGGCCGCCAACGCTACATTCAAATGGCTTTAACTCAGCCATCTTTATTCATAGAGAGCTGAAATTTGGTGAGGTTGTAGCTGAGGGAATCCTCTATCATGTACGGAATCCAAATCAAAAATCCAAGATGGCCGACAAAGCAAAACATTAAAAATACTGTAAAATCCAAGATGGCCACCAACGCTACTTTCAAATGGCTTTAACTCAGCCATCATTATACATAGAGAGCCGAAATTTGGTGAGGTTGTAGCTGAGGGAATCCTCTATCATGTACGGAATCCAAATCAAAAATCCAAGATGGCCGACAAAGCAAAACATTAAAAATACTGTAAAATCCAAGATGGCCACCAACGCTACTTTCAAATGGCTTTAAATCAGCCATATTTATTCATAGAGAGCCGAAATTTGGTGAGGTTGTAGCTATGGACATTCTTTATCATGCATTAGGTGAAACGGCCATTTTGATTGAATATGCAAATTAGGTGAAGTGGCCATTTTGGTTCAATATACAAGGCAGTTAATTGCCTTGTGAAGTAAGTCAATGCATGTATTGTTACCATTTTGGTTCTACAATTTAAGTAGACAAGTTAGCCATTTTGATTTAATAAGCACATTAGGTAAAGCGGCCATTTTGATTGAACATGCAAGTTGGGTGAAGCGGCCATTTTGGCATTCACACATGCATTTTCTCAGGAAATGCAATCTAGTTGTGTGAATGCCACATAGGCATTCACACTATAGTGATTGTGTTTATATTTATTATTATTATAGTTACTATCCTGATTCCGTACGTTTTTTGGCACGCTACTCCTCCTACAGTTTTTGTGCTATTTCAACAATTCATATATCAAAATGTTCAGCTCATTTAGGACATGGGTGCTATGACTTTTGGTATTGGTGCAACTTTAGCTTTTTGAAATATTCAGCCTTTTCGGCCATTTTTTTCCCATTGAAAATGAATGGAGCTCATTTTACATCCTTGATATCTTTGGAACTCTTTACAATATTTCACTACTCCTTTCACATTTTGGACTAGCTCAGCTTCCTTCAGCTTCCTTGTACAAAATTTTAAAAAAAATTCAGCTACTTTCAGCTAATTTCAGCTGTTTTTTCAACTGCTTTGCACTCTTTTCAGCTTTATGCAGCTAACTTCAACATTTTTATACTTCTACTGACTTATTTCTGCTAAATTCAGATCATTATGCTCCTTTCAGATAATTTTTGAAAGATTTAGACATTTTGGCTATTTTAGCTACTATTTAGCTGTTTTATGCAAATTTCAGCTTTTTCAGCTATTTCAACAATGTTTTTAATCAATCCAACTTTTTTCAGTCTAATTCAGCAAAACCATGCTCTACCAACTTCCTTCTGGTAATTTAAGATAATTTCTGCTTGTTTTAGCTGTTGTTCAGCTGTTTTTGGCCAATTTCAGCTTTTTTCAGATAATTTCAACTTTATTTTGCTTATTTCTACTTATTTCAGATTTTTTTCAATTTCAGATTGTTTCAGATACTTCATATTATACTCCTTTCTGCTTATTTCTGCTAGTTTCAGCTTCTTCTACTATTTTAGCTACTATTAAGCTGTTTTTATGCTAATTTAGGCTTGTTTCAACAAATTTTACATCATTTGAACTCATTTCAACTTTTTCCAGCCTAATTCTACAAAACTGTACTCTCTCTACTAATTTCTAAGACATTTAAGCTTCTTTCTGCTATTTCAGATAATATTCAGCTGTTTTTGCTATCTTAAGCTTTTTTCAGATAATTTCAACTTTATTTTGCTTATTTCTGCTTAGTTCAGATTTTTTCAGATTTCAGATTGTTTCAGATATTTTAGATTATTCAGATTATGCTGCTTTGTGCTTATTTCTGCTAGTTTCAGCTTCTTCTGCTATTTTAGCTACTATTAAGCTGTTTTTATGCTAATTTAGGCTTGTTTCAACAAATTCCACATTATTTGAACTCATTTCAACTTTTTCCAGCCAAATTCTGCAAAAATGTACTCTCTCTACTAATTTCTAAGACATTTAAGCTTCTTTCTGCTATTTCAGATAATATTCAGCTGTTTTTGCTATCTTAAGCTTTTTTCAGATAATTTCAACTTTATTTTGCTTATTTCTGCTTAGTTCAGATTTTTTCAGATTTCAGATTGTTTCAGATATTTTAGATTATTCAGATTATGATGCTTTGTGCTTATTTCTGCTAGTTTCAGCTTCTTCTGCTATTTTAGCTACTATTAAGCTGTTTTTATGCTAATTTAGGCTTGTTTCAACAAATTCCACATTATTTGAACTCATTTCAACATTTTTCAGCCTAATTCTGCAAAACTGTACTCTCGCTACTAATTTCTAAGACATTTAAGCTTCTTTCTGGTATTTCAGATAATATTCAGCTGTTTTTGCTATCTTAAGCTTATTTCAGATAATTTCAACTTTATTTTGCTTATTTCTGCTTATTTCAGATTTTTTCAGATTTCAGATTGTTTCAGATATTTCAGATTATTCACAATTATGCTATTTCTAATTACTTCAGATAATTTAAGCTTATTTCTGCTATTTTAGATAATATTCAGCTGTTTATGCTATCTTTAGCTTTTTTCAGATAATTTCCACTTTTTTTGCTTATTTCAGATTATTTCAGATTTCAGATTGTTTAAGATGTTTCAGATTATTCCCAATTAAGCTCTTACTAAATCCTGCTGCTAATTTAAGCTTATTTCTGCTATTTTAGATAATATTCAGCTGTTTTTGACCAATTTCAGCTGATGGCCGCCAACGCTACTTTCAAATGGTTATAACTCGACCATCTTTATACATAGAGAGCTGAAATTTGGTGAGGTTGTAGCTGAGGACATTATCTATCATGTATAGAATCCAAAAAAAAAATCCAAGATGGCCGACAATGCAAAAAAGTAAAAATACTATAAAATGGTCAATTTTAGTGATATTGAGCTGAAACTTGGTGTAGTGATAGCTGAGAATGTTTCCTATCAAATGCTATATCAAAATCAAAAATCCAAGATGGCCGCCAACGCTACTTTCAAATGGCTTTAACTCAGCCATCATTATACATAGAGAGCCGAAATTTGGTGAGGTTGTAGCTGAGGACATTATCTATCATGTACGGAATCCAAATCAAAAATCCAAGATGGCCGACAAAGTAAAACATTAAAAAACTGTAAAAATCCAAGATGGCCGCCAACGCTACATTCAAATGGCTTTAACTCAGCCATCTTTATTCATAGAGAGCTGAAATTTGGTGAGGTTGTAGCTGAGGGAATCCTCTATCATGTACGGAATCCAAATCAAAAATCCAAGATGGCCGACAAAGCAAAACATTAAAAATACTGTAAAATCCAAGATGGCCACCAACGCTACTTTCAAATGGCTTTAACTCAGCCATCATTATACATAGAGAGCCGAAATTTGGTGAGGTTGTAGCTGAGGGAATCCTCTATCATGTACGGAATCCAAATCAAAAATCCAAGATGGCCGACAAAGCAAAACATTAAAAATACTGTAAAATCCAAGATGGCCACCAACGCTACTTTCAAATGGCTTTAAATCAGCCATATTTATTCATAGAGAGCCGAAATTTGGTGAGGTTGTAGCTATGGACATTCTTTATCATGCATTAGGTGAAACGGCCATTTTGATTGAATATGCAAATTAGGTGAAGTGGCCATTTTGGTTCAATATACAAGGCAGTTAATTGCCTTGCGAAGTAAGTCAATGCATGTATTGTTACCATTTTGGTTCTACAATTTAAGTAGGCAATTTAGCCATTTTGATTTAATAAGCACATTAGGTAAAGCGGCCATTTTGATTGAACATGCAAGTTGTGTGAAGCGGCCATTTTGGCATTCACACATGCATTTTCTCAGGAAATGCAATCTAGTTGTGTGAATGCCACATAGGCATTCACACTATAGTGATTGTGTTTATATTTATTGTGTGAATGCCACATAGGCATTCACACTATAGTGATTGTGTTTATATTTATTTATTATTATTATTATTCTTCCGGGTACTATCCTGATTCCGTACGTTTTTTGGCACGCTACTCCTCCTACAGTTTTTGTGCTATTGCAACAATTCATATATCAAAATGTTCAGCTCATTTAGGACATGGGTGCTATGACTTTTGGTATTGGTGCAACTTTAGCTTTTTGAATTATTTAGCCTTTTCGGCCATTTTCTTCCCCATTGAAAATGAATGGAGCTAATTTTTCATCCTTGATATCTTTGGAACTCTTTAGAATATTTCACTACTCCTTTCACATTTTGGACCAGCTTAGCTTCCTTCAGCTACCTTGTACATTTTTTAAAAAATATTTCAGCTACTTTCAGCTAATTTCAGCTGTTTTTTCAACTGCTTTGCACTCTTTTCAGCTTTATGCAGCTTACTTCAACATTTTTGTACTTCTACTGACTTATTTCTGCTAATTTCAGATCATTATGCTCCTTTCAGATAATTTTTGAAAGATTAAGATATTTTAGCTATTTTAGCTACTATTTAGCTGTTTTATGATAATTTCAGCTTTTTCAGCTATTTCAACAATTTTTTTTAATCAATCCAACTTTTTTCAGCCTAATTCAGCAAAACCATGCTCTACCAACTTCCTTCTGGTAATTTAAGATTGTTTCTGCTTGTTTTAGCTGTTGTTCAGCTGTTTTTGGCCAATTTCAGCTTTATTCATATATTTTCAACTTTATTTTGCTTATTTCTACTTATTTCAGATTTTTTTCAATTTCAGATTGTTTCAGATACTTCATATTCTTCTGCTTTGTGTTTATTTCTGCTAGTTTCAGCTTCTTCTGCTATTTTAGCTACTATTAAGCTGTTTTTATGCTAATTTAGGCTTGTTTCAACACATTCCACATTATTTGAACTCATTTCAACTTTTTCCAGCCAAATTCTGCAAAAATGTACTCTCTCTACTAATTTCTAAGACATTTAAGCTTCTTTCTGCTATTTCAGATAATATTCAGCTGTTTTTGCTATCTTAAGCTTTTTTCAGATAATTTCAACTTTATTTTGCTTATTTCTGCTTAGTTCAGATTTTTTCAGATTTCAGATTGTTTCAGATATTTTAGATTATTCAGATTATGCTGCTTTGTGCTTATTTCTGCTAGTTTCAGCTTCTTCTGCTATTTTAGCTACTATTAAGCTGTTTTTATGCTAATTTAGGCTTGTTTCAACAAATTCCACATTATTTGAACTCATTTCAACTTTTTCCATCCTAATTCTGCAAAACTGTACTCTCTCTACTAATTTCTAACACAGTTAAGCTTATTTCTGCTATTTCAGATAATATTCAGCTGTTTTTGCTATCTTTAGCTTTTTTCAGATAATTTCAACTTTATTTTGCTTATTTCTGCTTAGTTCAGATTTTTTCAGATTTCAGATTGTTTCAGATATTTCAGATTATTCACAATTATGCTATTTCTAATTACTTCAGATAATTTAAGCTTATTTCTGCTATTTTAGATAATATTCAGCTGTTTATGCTATCTTAAGCTTTTTTCAGATAATTTCCACTTTTTTTGCTTATTTCAGATTATTTCAGATTTCAGATTGTTTAAGATGTTTCAGATTATTCCCAATTAAGCTCTTACTAATTCCTGCTGCTAATTTAAGCTTATTTCTGCTATTTTAGATAATATTCAGCTGTTTTTGACCAATTTCAGCTGATGGCTGCCAACGCTACTTTCAAATGGTTATAACTCGACCATCTTTATACATAGAGAGCTGAAATTTGGTGAGGTTGTAGCTGAGGACATTATCTATCATGTATAGAATCCAAAAAAAAATCCAAGATGGCCGACAATGCAAAAAAGTAAAAATACTATAAAATGGTCAATTTTAGTGATATTGAGCTGAAACTTGGTGTAGTGATAGCTGAGAATGTTTCCTATCAAATGCTATATCAAAATCAAAAATCCAAGATGGCCGCCAACGCTACTTTCAAATGGCTTTAACTCAGCCATCATTATACATAGAGAGTCGAAATTTGGTGAGGTAGTAGCTGAGGACATTATCTATCATGTACGGAATCCAAATCAAAAATCCAAGATGGCCGACAAAGTAAAACATTAAAAAACTGTAAAAATTCAAGATGGCCGCCAACGCTACATTCAAATGGCTTTAACTCAGCCATCTTTATTCATAGAGAGCTGAAATTTGGTGAGGTTGTAGCTAAGGGAATCCTCTATCATGTACGGAATCCAAATCAAAAATCCAAGATGGCAGACAAAGCAAAACATTAAAAATACTGTAAAATCCAAGATGGCCACCAACGCTACTTTCAAATGGCTTTAACTTAGCCATTATTATACATAGAGAGCCGAAATTTGGTGAGGTTGTAGCTGAGGGAATCCTCTATCATGTACGGAATCCAAATCAAAAATCCAAGATGGCCGACAAAGCAAAACATTAAAAATACTGTAAAATCCAAGATGGCCAACAACGCTACTTTCAAATGGCTTTAAATCAGCCATATTTATTCATAGAGAGCCGAAATTTGGTGAGGTTGTAGCTATGGACATTCTTTATCATGCATTAGGTGAAGCGGCCATTTTGATTGAATATGCAAATTAGGTGAAGTGGCCATTTTGGTTCAATATACAAGGCAGTTAATTGCCTTGCGAAGTAAGTCAATGCATGTATTGTTACCATTTTGGTTCTACAATTTAAGTAGACAAGTTAGCCATTTTGATTTAATAAGCACATTAGGTAAAGCGGCCATTTTGATTAAACATTCAAGTCATAACGGCCATTTTGGCATTCACACATGCATTTTCTCAGGAAATGCAATCTAGTTATTATTATTATTCTCCGGTTACTATCCTGATTCCGTACGTTTTTTGGCACGCTACTCCTCCTACAGTTTTTGTGCTATTTCAACAATTCATATATCAAAATGTTCAGCTCATTTAGGACACTCCGGCTATGACTTTTGGTATTGGTGCAACTTTAGCTTTTTGAAATATTTAGCTTTTTCGGCCATTTTTTTCCCATTGAAAATGAATGGAGCTCATTTTACATCCTTGATATTTTTGGAACTCATTACAATATTTTACTACTTCTTTCACATTTTGGACCAGCTCAGCTTCCTTCAGCTTCCTTGTACAAAATTTAAAAAAAAAATCAGCTACTTTCAGCTAATTTCAGCTGTTTCTTCAACTGCTTTGCGCTCTTTTCAGCTTTATGCAGCTTACTTCAACATTTTTGTACTTCTTCTGACTTATTTCTGCTAATTTCAGATCATTATGCTCCTTTCAGATAATTTTTGAAAGATTAAGATATTTTAGCTATTTTAGCTACTATTTAGCTGTTTTATGCAAATTTCAGCTTTTTCAGCTATTTTAACAATTTTTTTTAATCAATCCAACTTTTTTCAGCATAATTCAGCAAAACCATGCTCTACCAACTTCCTTCTGGTAATTTAAGATTCTTTCTGCTTGTTTTAGCTGTTGTTCAGCTGTTTTTGGCCAATTTCAGCTTTATTCAGATATTTTCAACTTTATTTTGCTTATTTTTGCTTTGTTCAGATTTTTTCAGATTTCAGATTGTTTCAGATATTTTAGATTATTCAGATTATGCTGCTTTGTGCTTATTTCTGCTAGTTTCAGCTTCTTCTGCTATTTTAGCTACTATTAAGCTGTTTATATGCTAATTTAGGCTTGTTTCAACACATTCCACATTATTTGAACTCATTTCAACTTTTTCCAGCCAAATTCTGCAAAAATGTACTCTCTCTACTAATTTCTAAGACATTTAAGCTTCTTTCTGCTATTTCAGATAATATTCAGCTGTTTTTGCTATCTTAAGCTTTTTTCAGATAATTTCAACTTTATTTTGCTTATTTCTGCTTAGTTCAGATTTTTTCAGATTTCAGATTGTTTCAGATATTTTAGATTATTCAGATGATGCTGCTTTGTGCTTATTTCTGCTAGTTTCAGCTTCTTCTGCTATTTTAGCTACTATTAAGCTGTTTTAATGCTAATTTAGGCTTGTTTCAACAAATTTTACATTATTTGAACTCATTTCAACTTTTTCCAGCCTAATTCTGCAAAACTGTACTCTCTCTACTAATTTCTAAGACATTTAAGCTTCTTTCTGCTATTTCAGATAATATTCAGCTGTTTTTGCTATCTTAAGCTTTTTTCAGATAATTTCAACTTTATTTTGCTTATTTCTGCTTAGTTCAGATTTTTTCAGATTTCAGATTGTTTCAGATATTTCAGATTATTCACAATTATGCTATTTCTAATTACTTCAGATAATTGATGCTTATTTCTGCTACTTTAGATAATATTCAGCTGTTTATGCTATCTTAAGCTTTTTTCAGATAATTTCCACTTTTTTTGCTTATTTCAGATTATTTCAGATTTCAGATTGTTTAAGATGTTTCAGATTATTCCCAATTAGGCTCTTACTAATTCCTTCTTCTGATTTAAGATTATTTCTGATATATTAGATAATATTTAGCTGTTTTTGTTCAATTTCAGCTGATGGCCGCCAACACAACATTCAAATGGCTTTAACTCAGCCATCTTTATACATAGAGAGCTGAAATTTGGTGAGGTTGTATCTAAGGACATCCTCTATCATGTATTGAATCCAAATCAAAAATCCAAGATGGCCGACAATGCAAAAAACTAAAAATACCATAAAATGGTCAATTTTAGTGATATTGAGCTGAAACTTGGTGTAGTGATAGCTGAGAATGTTTCCTATCAAATGCAATATCAAAATCAAAAATCCAAGATGGCCGCCAACGCTACTTTCAAATGGCTTTAACTCAGCCATCATTATACACAGAGAGCCGAAATTTGGTGAGGTTGTAGCTGAGGACATTATCTATCATGTACGGAATCCAAATCAAAAATCCAAGATGGCCGACAAAGTAAAACATTAAAAAACTGTAAAAATCCAAGATGGCCGCCAACGCTACATTCAAATGGCTTTAACTCAGCCATCTTTATTCATAGAGAGCTGAAATTTGGTGAGGTTGTAGCTGAGGGAATCCTCTATCATGTACGGAATCCAAATCAAAAATCCAAGATGGCAGACAAAGCAAAACATTAAAAATACTGTAAAATCCAAGATGGCCGCCAACGCTAATTTCAAATGCTTTAACTCAGCCATCATTATACATAGAGAGCCGAAATTTGGTGAGGTTGTAGCTAAGGGAATCCCCTATCATGTACGGAATCCAAATCAAAAATCCAAGATGGTCGACAAAGCAAAACATTAAAAATACTGTAAAATCCAAGATGGCCACCAACACTACTTTCAAATGGCTTTAAATCAGCCATATTTATTCATAGAGAGCCGAAATTTGGTGAGGTTGTAGCTATGGACATTCTTTATCATGCATTAGGTGAAACGGCCATTTTGATTGAATATGCAAATTAGGTGAAGTGGCCATTTTGGTTCAATATACAAGGCAGTTAATTGCCTTGCGAAGTAAGTCAATGCATGTATTGTTACCATTTTGGTTCTACAATTTAAGTAGACAAGTTAGCCATTTTGATTTAATAAGCACATTAGGTAAAGCGGCCATTTGGATTGAACATGCAAGTTGGGTGAAGCGGCCATTTTGGCATTCACACATGCATTTTCTCTGGAAATGCAATCTAGTTGTGTGAATGCCACATAGGCATTCACACTATAGTGATTGTGTTTATATTTATTATTATTTCGAGCAGTTACTATCTTCACTCCGTACGTTTTTTGGCACGCTACTCCTCCTACAGTTTTTGTGCTATTTCAACAATTCATATATCAAAATGTTCAGCTCATTTAGGACACGCATGCTATGACTTTTGGTATTGATGCAACTTCAGCTTTTTGAAATATTCAGCTTTTTCGGCCACTTTTTTCCCATTGAAAATGAATGGAGCTCATTTTACATCCTTGATATCTTTGGAACTCATTACAATATTTCACTACTTTTTTCACATTTTGGACCAGCTCGGCTTCCTTCAGCTACCTTGTACATTTAAAAAAAATATTTCAGCTACTTTCAGCTGATTTCAGCTGTTTCTTGAACTGTGTTGCACTCTTTTCAGCCTAATGCAGCTTACTTCAACATTTTTGTACATCTACTGACTTATTTCTGCTAATTTCAGATCATTATGCTCCTTTCAGCAAATTTTTCAAAGGTTAACATATTTTTGCTACTTTAGCTACTATTTAGCTGTTTTATGCAAATTTCAGCTTTTTCAGCTATTTCAACAATTTTTTAAAATCAATCCAACTTTTTTCAGCCTAATTCAGCATAACCATGCTCTCCCAACTTCCTTCTGGTAATTTAAGATTATTTCTGCTTGTTTTAGCTGTTGTTCAGCTGTTTTTGGCCAATTTCAGCTTTTTTCAGATAATTTCAACTTTATTTTGCTTATTTCTACTTATTTCAGATTTTTTTCAATTTCAGATTGTTTCGGATACTTCATATTATGCTGCTTTGTGCTTATTTCTGCTAGTTTCAGCTTCTTCTGCTATTTTAGCTACTATTAAGCTGTTTTTATGCTAATTTAGGCTTGTTTCAACAAATTCCACATTATTTGAACTCATTTCAACATTTTTCAACCTAATTCTGCAAAACTGTTCTCTCTCTACTAATTTCTAAGACATTTAAGCTTCTTTCTGGTATTTCAGATAATATTCAGCTGTTTTTGCTATCTTAAGCTTTTTTCAGATAATTTCAACTTTATTTTGCTTATTTCTGCTTATTTCAGATTTTTTCAGATTTCAGATTGTTTCAGATATTTCAGATTATTCACAATTATGCTATTTCTAATTACTTCAGATAATTTAAGCTTATTTCTGCTATTTTAGATAATATTCAGCTGTTTTTGCTATCTTAAGCTTTTTTCAGATAATTTCAACTTTATTTTGCTTATTTCTGCTTAGTTCAGATTTTTTCAGATTTCAGATTGTTTCAGATATTTTAGATTATTCAGATTATGCTGCTTTGTGCTTATTTCTGCTAGTTTCAGCTTCTTCTGCTATTTTAGCTACTATTAAGCTGTTTTATGCTAATTTAGGCTTGTTTCAACAAATTCCACAATATTTGAACTCATTTCAACTTTTTCCAGCCTAATTCTGCAAAACTGTACTCTCTCTACTAATTTCTAAGACATTTAAGCTTCTTTCTGCTATTTCGGATAATATTCAGCTTTTTTAGCTATCTTAAGCTTTTTTCAGATAATTTCAACTTTATTTTGCTTATTTCTGCTTATTTCAGATTTTTTCAGATTTCAGATTGTTTCAGATATTTCAGATTATTCACAATTATGCTATTTCTAATTACTTCAGATAATTTAAGCTTATTTCTGCTAGTTTAGATAATATTCAGCTGTTTCTGCTATCTTAAGCTTTTTTCAGATAATTTCCACTTATTTTGCTTATTTCAGATTATTTCAGATTTCAGATTGTTTAAGATGTTTCAGATTTTTCCCAATTAAGTCCTTACTAATTCTTTCTGCCAATTTAAGCCTATTTCTGCTATTTTAGATAATATTCAGCTGTTTTTGAACAATTTCAGCTGATGGCCGCCAACGCTACTTTCAAATGAGTTTAACTCGGCCATCTTTATACATAGAGAGCTGAAATTTGGTGAGGTTGTAGCTGAGGACATTATCTATCATGTATAGAATCCAAAAAAAAATCCAAGATGGCCGACAATGCAAAAAAGTAAAAATACTATAAAATGGTCAATTTTAGTGATATTGAGCTGAAACTTGGTGTAGTGATAGCTGAGAATGTTTCCTATCAAATGCTATATCAAAATCAAAAATCCAAGATGGCCGCCAACGCTACTTTCAAATGGCTTTAACTCAGCCATCATTATACATAGAGAGTCGAAATTTGGTGAGGTTGTAGCTGAGGACATTATCTATCATGTACGGAATCCAAATCAAAAATCCAAGATGGCCGACAAAGTAAAACATTAAAAAACTGTAAAAATCCAAGATGGCCGCCAACGCTACATTCAAATGGCTTTAACTCAGCCATCTTTATTCATAGAGAGCTGAAATTTGGTGAGGTTGTAGCTGAGGGAATCCTCTATCATGTACGGAATCCAAATCAAAAATCCAAGATGGCAGACAAAGCAAAACATTAAAAATACTGTAAAATCCAAGATGGCCACCAACGCTACTTTCAAATGGCTTTAACTCAGCCATCATTATACATAGAGAGCCGAAATTTGGTGAGGTTGTAGCTGAGGGAATCCTCTATCATGTACGGAATCCAAATCAAAAATCCAAGATGGCCGACAAAGCAAAAAAGTAAAAATACTATAAAATGGACAATTTCTGTTATATTGAGCTTAAAATTGGTATGGTGAAAGCTGAGAATGTTCTCTATCAAATGCCATATGAAATTCAAAAATCCAAGATGGCCGACATTGCTACTTTCAAATGACTTTAACTTAGCCATCTTTATACATAGAGAGCTGAAATTTGGTGAGGTTGTAACTGGGGACATTTTTTATCACGTACGGAATCCAAATTAAAAATCCAAAATGGCCACCTTAGCTAAAAGAGAAAAATGCAATAACTTGGCCATTTTTAAAGCTACTCAGCCAAAAGTTGGCTGAGTAGCCAAATAACACTAACAACACCCACACCCACAACTAACAACACCCACACCCCACTGTATATAGGTGGATCTGCGGTGGAGGTGGTCTCCAGCTACAAGTACCTGGGTGTACACTTGAATGATAACCTCAGCTGGAGCAATAACACCACCAGCCTGATCAAGAAAGGTCATCAGAGACTCTACTTCCTCAGACGGCTGAGACGAGCCGGTCTGAGAAGCTCAGTCCTCACCTCGTTCTACAGGTGTGCAGTGGAGAGCGTCCTGTGCTCCAGCATCAACGTGTGGCATGGAGGCTGCACAGTTGCAGAGAGGAAAGCTCTACAAAGAGTGGTGAAGGCTGCACAGAAGTCTGTGGGAGTCAGTCTCCCCACCATCACAGACATTTACACCTCCAGATGCAGAAAAAGAGCCACCTGCATCATGAAAGACCTCACTCACCCAGCACACTCACTCTTTGCACCACTCCCCTCGGGACGGAGGTTGAGGAGCATCAAATGTAGAACCACTAGACTGAGGAACAGCTTCTACCCTGAGGCTGTCAGACTCATGAATAAATAAATAATAAGAATAAACACTGCAAAATGTCACATCATGCTGATGCTGATCTGTTTCTTGTTGCTGCGTTCATCTGTGACCATCTGCTCATGTTCGTGCTGCTGTTTATAATGATGTTTTTCTACTACATTAGGGCTTAGTGTATTACTAGCTGATGTCTCTCTTAGTTAATCCTAGATGTTATTATTGTTTTTCTCTTGCATTTGTTGTTGGATGTAACTGGGACCCTGTGTACATAATCTCGTTTTCAACACATGTACTACATGCGGTGCAAATGACAATAAATTCTCTCTGACTCTGACTCTGACTCAAACCACCTTTTATTATCAATTCAACAATTTAATTTGGTTCTGTGATGTGTGCTATTAGCTTTTGGAGCCATTTTGATACAAGATGTCTGCCATACCAACCTAAAAAAACACAAAATTGACTATAACTTGGTCATTGACATATTGAGCTGAGTATGGTTGTAGCTAAGATTGAGTTGTAATACATTGCTGATGAAACTTTAAATCGGCAGCAGCCTGGCAGCCCCCATCAAAGCTTCTCCAGGAACTTTCTAGTTTTAACACCTATTTAGCTTTTATGCTAATTTCAGCTTTTTCAGCAAAATCCACTTTTTTCACCAAAGCCATGCTCTACCCGTTTACCTCTGTTAATTTAAGACTATTTCTGCTTGTTTTAGCTGTTGTTCCGATTTTTTGGGCCAATGTCAGCTTTTTTCTAATAATTTCATAGCTGAACTTAAGTATGGTTGTAGCTAAGATTGAGTTGTAATACATTGCCGATGAAACTTTAAATCGGCAGCAGCCTGGCAGCCCCCATCAAAGCTTCTCCAGGAACTTTCTAGTTTTATCTACTATTTAGCTTTTATGCTAATTTCAGCTTTTTCAGCAAAATCCACTTTTTCCAGCAAAGCCATGCTCTACCCGTTTACTGCTGGTAATTTAAGACTATTTCTGATTGTTTTAGCTGTTGTTCCGCTTTTTTGAGCCAATGTCAGCTTTTTTCAAATAATTTCAACTTTATTAAGCTTATTTTTTTATTTCAGATTGTTTCAGATATTTCAGATTATGCTGCTTTGTGCTTATTTCTGCTAGTTTCAGCTTCTTATGCTATTTATCAGAAGAAGATTTACTTAGATATATTTATGTGGAGTGGTGGTGCAGAGGTTAGAGACAGTGGGCCTGTGATTGGAAAATTGCTGGTTCAAGCCCCGGTACAGACAACATCAAAATGTGGGTGGAAAAGGTGAAACACCCACACCTGTCTCCACCTTCATTCACCCCACTATGGGCCCCTGAGCAAGGCCCCCAACCCCTACCATCTGCTCCCTAAACAGGTCTCTCTTGAAAATGAGTTATCTTGGCTCAATGAGTCTACAGTACCTGGATAAATAAAGGGTAAATAAAATTCAGCTGTTTTGAACATTTCTGCTTTTTTCAGATAATTCCCACATTTTGTTCTTTTTTTCACTTATTTCAGATTGTTTTAGATTTTAGATTATTGTATATATATTTCAGATTATTTGCAAATATGCTCTTTCTGATTTGTACATCATACATCATCCCTCCATCCATCCATCCATCCATCCATCCATCCATCCATCTATCCAGCATCCATGATTCCATCCATCCATCTATCCAACCATCCATGATCCATACATCATACATCATCCCTCTATCCATCCATCCATACATACATACATACATGATCCAGCTGTCCATCCACCTATCCATCCACCCACCCACCCATCCATCATCCATCTATCATCTATCCATCCATCAACCATGCATCCATACATACATGATCCACTCATCATATATCATCCCTCCATCCATCCACCCATCCATCATCCATCCATCACCCATCATCCATCCATCACCCATCATCCATCCATCCATCCATCCATCCATACATACATATATACATCCATCCATCCATACATACATACATACATACATACATACATCCATCCATCCATCCATCCATCCATCCATACATACATACATACATACATCCATACATACATACATACATACATACATACATACATACATACATACATACATACATACA
>JBBPBX010018631.1:25868-36728 GCA_038048925.1 Garcialebias charrua | reverse complement strand
ATCTTCTTCCATTTGGATCTATGTATTTTTATTTTTATAAATTTTTTGCTGTGTGTGTTGCTTGTTTGTTTTTGCTTTACAGCACTTTGATTGATCTTATTGCTGTTTTAAATGTTTTATAAATAAAGTGGTATGTATGTTATGGTATGGTATGGTAGGGTATGACTTATGAGCTCTGCATGATAATTCTAATGTGCCTGGATTGTTGGTCTTCATTTGCACAAATGGCAAATGAAGAACTTTTTACTGTACTTGTATTTTGGGATTTTTATTTTTAATTGTGGAAAAATTAAGTATCCTACTTTGAATTCATTCAACCTTTATTTATACAGGCTAGCCTCGTTGAGCCACGGGGACTCATTTACAAGAGGGACCTCTCTCACTCACACCCAGGGTCAATTTAGAGTTACCAATCAGCCTAACATGCATGTTTTTGGACTGTGGGAGGAAACTGGAGCACCCGGAGAAAACCCACGCATGCACGGAGAGAACATGCAAACTCCACCCAGAAAGGCCCCCGGACCGGGATTTGAACCGAGGACCTGCTCGCTGAGAGGCAGCAGCTCTACCAGTTGTGCTACCGTGCTGCCCAAAATAAATAAATAATAAAGATATTGAAAGTTAGCGTAAAGTGATTGTGTTTTACTCCTTGTATTAGTACTATCCATCCAGCCCGGGGCCCCGGCGCTTCGGGGGCCCCAAAGGATATTTGACTAACAGCGCGGGTCAGATAGTTCCAGCTCGACGCGCGTTTGAGGTCTTTTCCACTAGTACTTCAGACCTGCTCTAATTCCGGCCCTGCTTCTCAAGGGGTCTAAAGCCGTGACGTCAGAAACACTGTCGGTCACTGATTGGCCAGGGGGAGGAGTCAGTGGAGTCTTTCCAAAACAAACCATCCGCCATTTTTCTCTACCACCTGCCACTAGCGATAACTCGTGGAGCGTATCTTGTACGTATTTTCAAGATACAGGTAGTCCTCGACTTACGATGTAGATCCGTTCCCACAGGGCATCGTAAACCGATTTTCGACGTAAGTCAGAACATACTGCACCATATACATGTACAGTACTGGATTACCAAGCTCATAGCCTATCCTAACACAGTACCCTACATAATTATCAAAAAACACATGCGTTTGGGAGCCATAATGAAGGGGGGAAAAGAGTTAATGGCCTACTGGGATGCTGGTTACGCCGTCCTCCTCGGTCCATCCGCCGTATTCCGTTTACGACGTAAAACCGTTGTCTTCCTCTTTCCATCCGCCGTATTCCGTATTCCGTATATGACGTAAAACCGCCGTCCTCCTCTGTCCATCCGCCGTATTCCGTATTCCATTTACGACGTAAGACCGCGTTCACAGTACAGTACAGTATTCCTCCGGCGCTGCACCGCGTACAGTGCGTTACGACATTTACAACGTAAAACCGCATTCACAGTACAGTGCAGTATTCCTCCGCCGCTGCACCGCATACAATACAATACTGTATTCTTCCGCTGCTGCACTACGACGTTTATGACGTAAAACCGCGTAACTCGAAATAAGGCTTTTCATAGTAAATGGGAGATGCTTTGTATTCACAAAACGTCGTAACTCGAGCCTGTCGTAACCCGAGGACTACCCGTATATATATATAAAAAAACAATAATGTCAAAGCCATGGTCAAATGTAGAAGTGCAGGCATTGTTGTGCTTGGTGGCTGACGAAAAAAGTCAAAGCGATCTAAATGGAGTGATTGGAGGGTGGTTTGGACACAGCCACTGCTCGACTTGAATCATTTATAGAACATGGTGTTTTCTAACTTTAAACATATTTTAGGTTACTCATATCATTGGTTCTGAACATATTTTTAACTAACAAAAGAGGCTGACGCCATAATAGGACAACATCGATGCTACGATGCTAAGCTAATTTGTATAAACGCTAACTCTCTTCCATTCCCGTTTCTCACTGTATTTTATCCAGAATGTATTTCAGCACGTGACAGTTCATCTCTAAACTCCACATTAAACCCTGCAAGCCTCCTGGCTTCTGCCCTGCTCCATCAGCAGAGCCTACACCTGACAGATGTCTGTCGCAGCCCATCTGCACCTCACAGAGCAGCACAATGCTGCAGCTTCTGTGCTTGGCAAGAACAGACGCAACATGTTCCACATGTCTTTATTTGTGCCGATAAGGACTTGCTTTTATTTTATTTTTCAAGTAATAAATAAATAAAAATCAAGTGTTGAATAAATAGGCTACGTAATATGCACCACATGTTGAACTTGTGGGATGAAATTATGTACACAGGGTCCCAGTTACAGACAACAATAAAATGTAAAAGAAAAACAGTAATAAGATCTAAGATATGAACTAAGAAAAACATCAACTAAAAAACATCTACTAATAATACGCTAGCAGTAAACAATCAAAACAATATGTCAAACATCAACATGAACTTGAGTTTTTGTGCAGCTTTATGAAACTCTAACCAGGATCATCACTGTGAATATCACATCATGTTGCTGCTGATCTGTTACATGTTGCTGCTGATCTGTTTCATGTTGCTGCTGATCTGTTACATGTTGCTGCTGATCTGTTTCATGTTGCTGCTGATCTGTTACATGTTGCTGCTGATCTGTTACATGTTGCTGCTGATCTGTTTCATGTTGCTGCTGATCTGTTACATGTTGCTGCTGATCTGTTTCATGTTGCTGCTGATCTGTTACATGTTGCTGCTGATCTGTTACATGTTGCTGCTGATCTGTTACATGTTGCTGCTGATCTGTTTCATGTTGCTGCTGATCTGTTTCATGTTGCTGCTGATCTGTTTCATGTTGCTGCTGATCTGTTTCATGTTGCTGCTGATCTGTTTCATGTTGCTGCTGATCTGTTTCATGTTGCTGCTGATCTGTTTCATGTTGCTGCTGATCTGTTTCATGTTGCTGCTGATCTGTTTCATGTTGCTGCTGATCTGTTTCATGTTGCTGCTGATCTGTTTCATGTTGCTGCTGATCTGTTTCATGTTGCTGCTGATCTGTTTCATGTTGCTGCTGATCTGTTTCATGTTGCTGCTGATCTGTTTCATGTTGCTGCTGATCTGTTTCATGTTGCTGCTGATCTGTTTCATGTTGCTGCTGATCTGTTTCATGTTGCTGCTGATCTGTTTCATGTTGCTGCTGATCTGTTTCATGTTGCTGCTGATCTGTTTCATGTTGCTGCTGATCTGTTTCATGTTGCTGCTGATCTGTTTCATGTTGCTGCTGATCTGTTTCATGTTGCTGCTGATCTGTTTCATGTTGCTGCTGATCTGTTTCATGTTGCTGCTGATCTGTTTCATGTTGCTGCTGATCTGTTTCATGTTGCTGCTGATCTGTTTCATGTTGCTGCTGATCTGTTTCATGTTGCTGCTGATCTGTTTCATGTTGCTGCTGATCTGTTTCATGTTGCTGCTGATCTGTTTCATGTTGCTGCTGATCTGTTACATGTTGCTGCTGATCTGTTTCATGTTGCTGCTGATCTGTTACATGTTGCTGCTGATCTGTTACATGTTGCTGCTGATCTGTTACATGTTGCTGCTGATCTGTTTCATGTTGCTGCTGATCTGTTACATGTTGCTGCTGATCTGTTTCATGTTGCTGCTGATCTGTTTCATGTTGCTGCTGATCTGTTACATGTTGCTGCTGATCTGTTACATGTTGCTGCTGATCTGTTACATGTTGCTGCTGATCTGTTACATGTTGCTGCTGATCTGTTACATGTTGCTGCTGATCTGTTACATGTTGCTGCTGATCTGTTACATGTTGCTGCTGATCTGTTACATGTTGCTGCTGATCTGTTACATGTTGCTGCTGATCTGTTTCATGTTGCTGCTGATCTGTTACATGTTGCTGCTGATCTGTTACATGTTGCTGCTGATCTGTTACATGTTGCTGCTGATCTGTTACATGTTGCTGCTGATCTGTTACATGTTGCTGCTGATCTGTTACATGTTGCTGCTGATCTGTTTCATGTTGCTGCTGATCTGTTTCATGTTGCTGCTGATCTGTTTCATGTTGCTGTGTTCATTCGTGCTCATCTGTTTGCACAGACTCATGTCCGTGCTGCTGTTCAGCGTATTGTGTTAATTGTTTTTATGCTTTTAGTGATCATCATATTTTTAGTTGATGTTTTTCTTAGTTCATATCTTAGATCTTATTACTGTTTTTCTTTTACATTTTACTGAATGTAACTGGAACCCTGTGTAAATAATTTTGTTCCACCACATGTAATACGTGTGGTTTGAATTACCATAAAGAATATTTGTATCTGTATAATACCTTCTGATTCATATATCCATTGTTATTATAATATTATTTTCATTCTTTATACTGTAAATCAGTTTAGCTGGTTTAACTGGCTCCAAGCAGCTCTTCAGAACAACAACAAACTGTAGCAGCACCTTTCTCTGTTTTATGCATTTATTTAAAAACATTATCTAGACTGGATTAACCACATTTTTCTTCTTTTCCCGTCAAGAGAAAGACAAAAGAGTCCAGTAAAGAAAAGTCTTATTTCTGCACTGAATGAACATGAAGAATTGAACCGGACACAGCAAGAACAACAACTTGTGTCTTCTAGATGAAGCCCATGAGACAAGGGATAGACAGATAGATAGATAGATAGATAGATAGATAGATAGATAGATAGATAGATAGATAGATAGATAGATAGATGATAGATAGAAACATGCAGGACACCAGAGGCAGGAAGAACAGACGTCCAGGAAGACAGTGTTGCAGGCAGACATCCATTCATGTAGAACGTGCAAGATGTGATCTGTGTAAGAATGAACACAAACATGAAAATGTGCAGTTATCATTCATTCAACCTTTATTTATACAGGCTAGCCTCGTTGAGTCACGGGGACTCATTTACAAGAGGGACCTGTCTCACTCACACCAAACAACCATCCACTCTCACACTCACACCTAGGGTCAATTTAGAGTCACCAATCAGCCTAACAAGCATGTTTTTTGGTCTGTGGGAGGAAACCGGAGTACCCGGAGGAAACCCACGCATGCACGGGGAGAACATGCAAACTCCACCCAGAAAGGCCCCGGACCGGGATTTGAACCGGCAACCTTCTCGCTGAGAGGCAGCAGCTCTACCAGTTGTGCCACCGTGCTGCCCAGTTACAGCTGGAAAATCACCTGCAAAGAAAACATGAAAAACACACAGAGAACAAGTTCTCCACCTCCCACCTCGCCGATTGCCGTATGTTACGCAGGGCGGCCGTGGCGTAGTGGTAAGGGCAGTCGTCTCCTGATCGGAAAGTTGGCGGTTCGACTCCCGGGACCCGCACCATGTGTCGTTGTGTCCTTGGGCAAGACACTTAACCCTGAGTTGCTCCCGGTAGGACTGGAAAGCAGCTCTATAAATAAATTTGACTTGACTTGACTTGACTTGACTTGCATGGTAGTCTGCCGCCACCGGTTTATGAATGTGTGTAGCATTCAATATATGTGTAGCACTTTGAGATTTTCAGTAATGAAAAGTGCGTTATAAATTGAATTCATTATTATAATTATTATTACGCCGTAGCTCGATTATATACTTGTAATGGGGCTCGTTCGTGCATCCAGTCTGCCGTAGCTCGATTACATATTTTGACTTGGTTCGTTCGTAGGTCACGTATTTTCCGCCGTACGTCGATGGCATTCTTCTACTTTGGCTCGTTCGTAGGTCCAGGCGTTCGTAGGTCGGTGGAGTCGTAGGTCAGGGGTTGGGTGTAGTTAGCAATTAAAAAAAATATGTATATTATGTATCTGTATTTAGATAGACTGGAGCAACAACACCACCAGCCTGATCAAGAAAGGTCATCAGAGACTCTACTTCCTCAGACGGCTGAGACGTGCTGGTCTGAGCAGCCCAGTTCTCACCTCGTTCTACAGGTGTGCAGTGGAGAGCGTCCTGTGCTCCAGCATCAATGTGTGGCATGGAGGCTGCACAGTTGAAGAGAGGAAAGCTCTACAGAGAGTGGTGAAGGCTGCACAGAAGTCTGTTGGAGTCAGACTCCCCACCATCGCGGACGTTTACACCTCCAGGTGCAGGAAAAGAGCCACCTGCATCATGAAGGATCTCACTCACCCAGCACACTCGCTCTTTGCCCCACTCCCCTCAGGACGGAGGTTGAGGAGCATCAAATGTAGAACCACTAGACTGAGGAACAGCTTCTACCCTGAGGCTGTCAGACTCATGAATAAATAAATAACAAGAATAAACACTGCAAAATATCACATCATGTTGATGCTGATCTGTTTCTTGTTGCTGCGTTTCACCTGTGACCATCTGCTCATAATGACTCATGTTCGTGCTGCTGTTTATAACGATGTTTTTCTACTACATTAGGGCTTAGAGTATTACTAGCTGATGCTTCTCTTAGTTAATCCTAGAATGTTATTACTGTTTTTCTCTTGCATTTGTTGTTTCTCTTGTAGTTGTTGTTGGATGTAACTGGGACCCCGTGTACATAATTTCGTTTTCATCACATGTACTACATGCGGTGCAAATGACAATAAAGACTCTCTGACTCTGACTCTGACTCTGACTCTGATAGACAAATGTATAGTAATTAATATGCAGTACTTTTTTGTTTTTAAATTTAACTAAACACAAACCTTTAGCATTTAAGGACAAATTTTAACCAAATTTTCCAATTGCATTTGATCTTTAAAGAATCCTAAGAAAAGATTACCAGAATCTGCTCACCTGTTATTACGTTATAAGTTATTTGGTTCTAGGATGAAGTCAGACAAAAACAGTCAAAAATTCAGAAAACTGTCCTTTGGACAGTTTAAAGTAATCGACCGTCCAACTGTGACCCCTGAGAGATTCAGCTGAAAGACCTGGTGCAGCTTTTATTTGAACCTGCAGAGATTTGCACAGCTTTTCTGAAGCAAACTGGCGGGTGTTTAACTTAAATGACCACTCATGCTGTTTGATGGTCTCCTTCACCATCCATCATCCATCCATCCTTTTTTCCTTTTTTTAAATGAAGTAAATACATTTAAGGATGTACTTAAACGCTGCAAACTCCCAAAAGCACAGTCCTTATACAAATATATTAATAGCTTATCATAAAACTTAAAACTCCTCTTGCACATGCAATTTAATTTTGTGCTATGTTTCTCATATTGTTCTTTTTTATGCTGCTGTTTAGAATTTTATTAATAATTCTTTGCTTAGTTTAATTGTCTTTTCAACTGTTGTTGTTTATGTGTATTGTATGCCTTGTTATATTGTTTCTGTTCTTTTGTTTTTGATTCAATAAAAAAAATAAAAAATAAACTTTGTGGAGGAAATTGTCCAGTTTAAAGATTTTATTTGTGATAAAGGCATCACATCTGCTCCATTGCTTTTAAAATTCATTAGGTAAAAGAAACTGCGGGACATATTCCCAAATGTGAATATTGAATTCAGGCTTTACCTGACATTTCCTCTCACAAATGCAAGTGGTGAGCGATCATTCTCCAAGCTTAAAATAGTTAAAAATAGACTCAGATCCACAATGGGACAAGAAAGACTGAACCATTTGACTCTCATGTCTATTGAGAGTGATCTAGTGAGAAAGCTGGACTTCAGTGATCTGGTCAAGGAATTTGCAGTTAAAAAATCCAGAAAAGTGGGCGTCTTTTAAATTTTCATTTTTGATTTGATTTGATTTGATTTATTTATTCATTCATTTTATGATTAAAACAACAAAATAATACAATACAATAAGAGAGAAAAAAATGAAATATTTATTAAAATTTATTAAAATATATAAAATTTTATTAAAATATTATTAAAATTTATTAAAATATCAAACTAAGGCTTAAATGTCTGATAACCCTTTCTCTCAGTACTGAAAGGGCTTGGTGTTACTGGTTAGGGCAGTGCATGTCTGCATTATAAGACAGGCTCAAAGTTTCAAACTTTTCGGGGTTGAGTATTGTTTTCTTATTTGGGTTACATGGTTTGTGATGCAAGCATCATATTCTAGTTTCAAACCCTAACATGTGGTTTTGTCTTTCTAGAAACCAGTTCAGGGTTGTTTGTAGTTTGTGACAACTGGCATATTAAAGTTGTAAGTTGTGAAAACTTACTATTCATTCATTTTCTGCTCATCATCTGAACCAAAACAAAACAAACAAATAAAGAAAAAAAGGGCCCCCATGTTGACCCAAGCCCAGGGGCCCCCATCCTCCCAAATCCGGCCCTGCATATATGCATGTACACATAATACACATATGCAGTATAGATATACATACAAACATACACATAAACATGTATAACACAACAGAAAAAGAGTTAAAAGAGCAGAAGGCTTTTTACTTTAAAATTATAATGACTTGAATTGGATTTGTTTGTAAATTTAATATATGTCTTACCTGTGATAAATAGCTTTTTGAGACAACTTGGTTTGGAAAAATATTTAATTCTGATCTGAATAATGAGCTAGGACCAAGACCAAAGTTTTTTCCTGCCACCCTAAAACAAATTTAATGACTAAATAAAAAAATTAAAAAAATACAGATGGCACAGCAGGCTGGAAAATAAAATTAAATCAGNAA
The DNA here is from genome assembly GCA_038048925.1 of Garcialebias charrua. Classification (NCBI taxonomy): domain Eukaryota; kingdom Metazoa; phylum Chordata; class Actinopteri; order Cyprinodontiformes; family Rivulidae; genus Garcialebias; species Garcialebias charrua. Next base: position 28,154 of record JBBPBX010018631.1, on the reverse strand, counting down.
AAAATAAATAAATAAAAAATACAGCTGGCACAGCAGGCTGGAAAATAAAATTAAATCAGCAAAGTTTGTATACAAATAAGATACAGTATATGAATGTGAGCAGTTTTATGTCAGTTCTTCAGGGCTCTGCAGGGGGTTTCAGAATCATTTGATGGATTTCTGACTAACTGGTTTCTGCACTTTGATAAATTTTTAAAAAATCGGATACGAAACATTTATTTGTCTTAAAGCTGGGGTATGTAAGATTGTAATGTAGTCTGTAACTTCAAACAATATATATTTTAACATATTTCTTCACTCTGTCACTAGATTGATGTTAGAGAGGTAATCTCTGAAAAAACTAAAAAAAATATTGTCCCCTTGCTTCTCCAGGTGGTAAATAAGCATTTCTAAAAAGAAAAAGTGACCCGCCATTTTCCAGCCAATAAAAACAAAGTTTGTAACCAGCCAATAAAAACCGAGCTTGAATTTGAATCAGCCAATAAAAACAGAGCTTGAATTCAAATTTCAACAGACCACAAGGGGGCAGAGCCATATATGGCTCTGAGGGGGAGGGATCAGAATGCTTTGCTTGTTGAAATTTTTTCTAAGTGCTGCTGTTCTACAGAAACTGCAGACTGAACCTTTAAACGCCTCAAAGCGGAACCTCATGTTTGCAAACTTGAGTAATTTTCATTAATTATGGGCACATTTTTTACAAAGATATTTAGTGAATAACTGTTGTTACTTTAAAATCAATTAAAATAAGTTATAACAGTCAAATCAGGATACCATATGAAACAAGGTAAAATACTAGAAACAAGAACGTATTTGAACTAAGGTTGATGCTGCCTAGCTTACCAGCTGATCCAGTATCATATGTCAAGCAGTCAGCCATGATTTCCCATCATGCATCTGACTTCATAACTACAAAATCAGAACTAAGACAGTCAAACTGATTCAGACTCAGTCATTATTGTTTGTTTTTGCTGTGTTTCTCCTGCCTCTACCTACTTTGACCACAAGTGTTCCTCATTGGAACCATAAGTGATTTAGACTCAGGTCAAAGTCCTATAAATACTACTCATGAACAGTTGTGAGATGTGTTACTGTGGTAGCACATACATTAAAATTGGAACGATACAGAGAAGATTAGCATGGCTCCCCTGCGCAAGGATGACACGCAAAATCGTGAAGCGTTCCTCATTTTTACTTTTTGGGAACACAAAGCACGTTAAAGTTCCTCCCTGGTGTCTTTCCACTGTTTTATGCAGATGATTCATGATCAATTCAGTTCAGTGCTGCATGTTCCTGTTTTTATTGTCCTACCTAATGAAAACCCTGTTTTAAACTTGTTTCTCTGAAGTTTTCCTCTCTGTATAACTCACTCCTCACAGATAAGTGGTGACCATATCCAGCAGTTTTTATTTTTTTATTGAACTGTTGAACATACAGAACAAAAGGAACACAAATGGAACAACAAATGACAATCTCAAATTACAATGATATATATAAACATGTACAAATATCTACTAACATACCTCCTAAGGTTAACATTTTCTTAAACAAATTAACATATCAACCATCATAAACTTAAATTTAGGTAATAGTCTTATTCGAAAGATTGCAAATAATACAGTCCAAGTAAATTAAACAACCACATAACTATTTATCTAACATTCTACATAATTACTAAAATAATTTGTCAGAGGGCTATATTATCTGAGCGAGGTGATCAGAGAACTTTTTTGCTTGTGATTTTTTAGCACAGTTTAATGAAAGTTTTAACAACTGGAGTTCTTGTTTGAATACAGACCATACTGGTTTAGACTTCCACATCCAGCAGTCACTGACTGGGCGAGAGGAGGGGTATTCCCTGAACAGGTCGCAAGTCCATCACAGGTTTTAGTACTATTATTTACATCATTGCAAAATAAATGACAGGAAATTTGCAATAGCCCTTTTCTGTTTTTGGTATAACAACAAATATGAATGAGTTTTCTGCTCGTTTTGCTCAAATCCTGAAAGAGCCACTGCAGAAGGACCAAAGAGCTGCATGTGGCTCCAGAGCCGCAGGTTGCAGACCCCTCATCCAGCTGTTTTAACCCCAGCATCGGTGTCTAACTGCATCTGACATAATTCTTCCATTTGTGAGGTGAGGATGCAACTTAATGGCCCATCAGCAGGCGGCAGCACTGTGCCACATCATGAAGCCAAGACTCCACAATAGTTCAAGTCAAGTTTATTGACATTCGCATCGTGTGCTACACGAGGTGGAATGAAATGATGTACTCAAGATCCCAATTA
>JBBPBX010018631.1:9902-25748 GCA_038048925.1 Garcialebias charrua | reverse complement strand
ATATATATATATATATATATATATATACTTACTAAGATCTACACCAACGTACGCCATGGTAAGTTAAAAGATCTAAGATATATGCTAAACACTAATAATGTAAATGATATGGCGTGTCAACAGCAGCCTGTATGTGTTAGTCCTAACTAGGATGAGAGGCTTGTCAGTCTGGATACTCTTTATTTAAAGACATGACAATTTTCTGTTCATTCATTCAATAGGTCAAATAAATCCAACTTGATCAGATCTGAACTTACAAAGAGATTGTTTTTGAAACCAGCAGGAGGAGGACATCAGGACAATGGCTGTCTGTCCTCCACCAGACAGACACACACGCTCCCTGCCACGTTCTGTTCAACCCGTGTGTGTGTGTGTGAACAGAACTCTGGAGAGCTGAAGTCACGCGGTCCCCACACATCCTCCTTTTCTCTTCCTAACAGGCTCCAGCTCAGTGAAGCTGGGCCTTTTTGACAATTCGTCCCGACAAGCTTACTTAAGCACCTGCATTATTTAAGAGTCTTCCCTTCAAAGACCGCTCCAAGTCTCTGTCTTCACTTTCTGTAGGTTTGATGGAACCTGCACCGAAAGAAACAGGCAAATATTTTCTCACCAGCAGGAAAAGAGACGCAAAAGGCATAACATTCTCAGAGTAGGCATTAAGGTCACATGCTGCAACTGGAAACAAGCAGCAGAATGTGTAGAGAACGTGACCTTCAGCTTCACTCTTTACCTTTTACCTCTGTTGTAAGAGGCAATAACATTTTTACCCTTGCCTGTGTACATTTATGTCTGTCAGTTAAACATCTGAAATTTTAAAAACTTTCCAAAAAATAACCGTCTCGATTCTATTCTGGAATTAAGCCAATTCAAAATGTCCACTAGCTCTTATTTAACCTAATAGCCAGCACAAAACTGACCATGACTCAGTCAAACGTGCAGCTGTTGAACCTAAGTCCAGAACACTAACATATGTTCACATTCCTCATCTTCAGTTGATCTTAGAGGGCGGCTGTGGATGAGTGGTTAGAGCAGTTGTCCTCCAATGGGAGAGAAGGGGGTTCAATTCTTCCTGTAGTTACATGTTGAAGTGTCCCTGGGCAAGACACTGAACCCCTCATTGGCGCCGATGTCTCATTTGATCTAAGCACTGAATAGTCTATGTGTAGATCTAGTAGCGTGCTGTATGAATGGATAAATGGGACACAGATTGTGTTGTAAGATGGTTTGAATATCTTGATGTTACATGAACTGGGCTAGCCTGGTTAAAACCAGACCCTTGTCCTTCGCTTTGTTCTAGGGTCTGGCATTTCTCCCATAGACAACGATTTCTCCGGTCGATTTTTGACCGGACCAATCAGAGAACAGAAGGCGGATTACCGGACCAATCAGAGAACAGAAGGCGGAGTTTTGAACGACGTCGACTGACGTCGTCAGTTAAAATGGCTGCCGCCACGAAGGAATTTTCATGAAAACAAGGTAAAAAACTATTATTTCTTTGCTGAGAAAAAATATATTTCTTAGCTGACGTTATATCAGAAGTGTTCCTGAGCTTAACAGTTCCTAAATCAATTCACGAAATGGTCAAATCTGCTGGATTTAAATTGTTTCGGTTTGACATTTTCCAAACAGCCTCGGGTGCGCTACGAAAATAAATGATAAAAAATCGAATTTTATCTCAAATGTTTAATCTAGGCCAACAGTCAGTAAATTAGAGCCATATAATTACACACTGGTAGCAGAAAAAATATCCACCGAGTGGTTTCTGAGCTATTTATCTGAATAGCCTGGACCTCGCCAGGCTAAACTAACAAAACTCCGCCTTCTGTTCTCTGATTGGTCCGGTCAAAAATCGACCGGAGAAATCGTTGTCTATGGGAGAAATGCCAGACCCTAGTCCAAAGCGAAGTGAAGGACAAGGGTCTGGTTTTAACCAGGCTAGAACTGGGCATGTAATTTATTTTAGTCTGAAGACAGCGTTGTTTAAGGGTTTTGAGTGACTGATTGAATGCAGCTGTTGCTTAATTGAAGCACGCTGTAACCACGATGGGGTGGTTGCTCCCTCTACATTAGGTCCAGACCGCAGAAGAAGAGGAGAGAGGTCCGAAGCAGCAGCAGAGTGAGTGGAGCCATGGTCGAGTGAAGTAGCCAAATGGAGAAGCCGAATGAAGGTCCGAAGCAGTAGCCGATGGGAGCCGTAGTCGATGAAGCCGAAGGAAGCCAAATGAATCCGATGAGAACCGATGTCGAGGGAAGCCGAAGAAAGCAGAAGAAGAAACCGCGTGAAGCCGAAGTAAAACCGCCGAAGGAGAAACGTGAGAAGCCAAAGTAAATAACCGTGAGAACCGAAGAGAAAGAGCTGGGGAGGACCTGTTGTGGCTGCTAATCTGGACCCGATCTGGTGAGACCGATTGCTATGTTTTTGCTTTTTTTGTGTTTGTCATTAGGTGCTTTTGGACTCAGCTTGGGGACTGTCCGGTGCTTCGACGGCTCCGTAGGAGTTGGCCGCCTGTGGTTCCTTTATGTTTATTTAAATTGGCTCACCAGATCTGCCTTTCTTTTTATTACTTTATTTTTGTGGGCACAAAGACGCTGAGGGGGTTGTATTTTCTCTCCACAACAGATGTGGCGCTCTCCAATGACGTGCCGCTGAGAGCAGAAAAATAAAAACTCTTTTTATTAAAAACCTTACCGTGTCTCGTGTCCCTCTCTTTATGCTGCGTGCCTTCAGGTCGTAACACTTGATCAAATAGAAAGGTGATATACTTTGTATAAGTACGGTTCATGTACCCTTTAGTTTCCTGTCAAGGAAGCTACTGGGCAAAATGCATTCCTTCCAAGAAAGCTAAACTTTTCATTGAAAACCTATAATGGAGTAAAATAAAACTAAACACCTGGAGTAATTAAAGGTATGTACATATTTGCATGTTTCTTTATACACTGCGAACAAATTCAAATAACATCCAACTACTGTAAATAAAATCATTTTATTCAAAAACAGAAAGAAAAACATCACAAGTAGTTCTGTAAAATACCAAGAATATTCGTTGCCACTCTCCCCCACGAGTTACATAAGAGGTTTGATATCACTTTAATGTCTGCGTGTTCAGTTCAAAGAAGCAGCCAGCAGCAACGCTCGGCGTCCTGAAAAGCAGAACGCAGCGGCACGGTCAGAGCAGAGTATTTCAGGGTTCTGTTTGCCTCAGCTTCTTGTTCTGTTAACATGTAAAGCACCAACACACAGTGCAACACGGAGTTGTGACAACATTCTAAACAGCTGTGGAGGCCAAGTTGAACTAGATTAACACCAAACGTTAATGACTTGTTGAAGAATATCTGCTCATTACTTTATGAGAATATCAAATCTGTTCAGGGGTTTATGAAGATCTTTTGATAAGAGGCAGACATGACCATTATAGTGAACGGCACCTTTTTAAAAACAGGTCCGTTCTGGATGCATTTCAGCTATTAACACACTAAAGATTAGCTCAACATCTGTAAAACTGACTGAGTGAAAGCCATCTTGGTGTTTGTCAAGGTTGCTTAGCTGCAGTGGCCATCTTGAATGGAGTTGACTGACTCCAAAAGGAAGCGTGAGTCTGATATGGATTCCTCAAATTCCATTTTCCATTTCAATTTGAGAGAGTCCAAGGAGCTGGTGGGACTCCGGAGCCAGCCTAGGAGTACAGGAGGGTCAAGCGGTCCACAGCCTTGGCTGTTGCTGAGGCAAAAGCTCAGATGCGGGAGGAGTTCGGTGAGACCCTGGATAGAGACTCTCGGTTGGCGCCGAGGAGATTCTGGCAAACCATCAGACAGCTCTTTACTGACACTGTGTTCAGTGAAGGTGGGGATCAGTTGAATCCCCACAACTCCTTCCAGTGTGGTAGGAGGCACTTTTAGCCTACAGACAGTCTCATTATCTCTTTGGACCATATGTACATGTAGGGATATAGCACCCTCATGTCCGTATGGGATGTGGGCCTCTCCACATCTCTCTGAAACTCTCTGTGTTTAGACTTTCTTGAAGCTCTCAAGGACACTATTTTTACAATTATTATGAATTAATGGACACTAATTAATCAGATTGAACTTTCTTTTTAATGTGTGTTAATTCAGAATTGATCAACAGTATATTTTTGTCATTTAATGATGATTTTACTAAGCTGGTATATTTTAAATATGCCAAAGTTAAGAGAACATCTCAGAATGATCTTGCTTTAAACTGTCTGCTCTATGCAGAATAAGTGTCTAAAGTTGAATGAACAATCCTTCGTATTTGTTTGAACTGTTTTTGGAACGAAGGAAAAGTGCTAGACATAGCTTGCTTTCGGTCTCCCGTCCTTTCTAAAAACAATGAATCTGTTCTCAAAACAAAGTACATGGCTTGTTCACATGCACCTGCATCTGCTGACGTATGTTCTTTTATTTACTGTCTACCCTACCTGTCACTCAGACGAACTGACCTTCAAAGTCACTCCTTCTCTAGGGATGGACAGCCAATCAGCAGGAAGTATGTGACTAAGTCACACCCCCTTCTTAAAGGGGCACTTCCTGCATTTTTCCCTTCAGTGCTTTTGGGGAGAACTAAGTCACAACTGGTTTCTCTCCTCTGGGAAAGCTGGAGACGTTCCGGTCAGTGTGTCAACTAGACCTACGTTTCAGCTGGAGTTACAGTAAAGCTTACTGTAACCCACTCACTCATTTCTGAAAGAATTTGTTTTCTGAAGTTTTACTTTGAAAGTTCAGCCAGTGCGATTGGGGCCTGTTCCTGCCGGTGAAAGCGTGCTCCCGGTTCGTCTGATCCAGCCATACACGCACGAAGTCGACTGGACCTGAGCGGGTCCACACAGCCCGTTAGTGTCCACAAACTTCTCAGTCCTCACCTCCTCTAGACGTCTCGTCACCAGGTAAAGAGGCTTGTTTGTATGCTGCACGTGTCGGAAGTACAGCTGGACCTGTATGGGAAAGGCTGCCACCCTGGTTGTTTCAAAATAATCAACTCCAGTTAACTTAGCTTTCATCTTCTTCCTCCTATTTCTTATTTTCCATAAGCTTTTAATCTGTCAAGTAAATGTACCAACAGTTTAAGTACAAACTGTCTGTTTGTTTTTAATTTGAATTCTTGTCAACGTAGTTATTAAATCAGAGCTAATATCGATACAAATGTTTAATGTAATTTTTGTGATAGTTTCAATAACTACGTTGACAAGAATTCAAATATTGTAAAATATTGGTGGCCCAGTAAGTGTTTAAATACCTTACCCCCCATTATTTTACAATATTGGTGGCCCGTGACGGTCTTCTGAAAGATTAAATTGTTAAGTTGTTTTTGTAGCTTATTGTTACGGTATTCTTGGCATTAGTTTTGTATCCTGTTTTGGACTTATGGAATAGTTTTGGCTGGTGAGTGTCTCAGAGATTGCTAATCGTGGCATTGTCTGGTGCGTTTCCCGTTAGAATTATTTTTTCTTTCACATTCCAACGTATGCTTGAGGCGGATGGATGAATGTTTGTTTTTGTGAGACGTTCATAACGTGTCGCGAGGCTGCATGCATTTTTCTTTGTTGTGACCGCCGTGTCACGGCTCTGCTTCATGTTTTTACTTCTGCGGTTTGCTGTTGAAGGTCTGTTTCACACATATGCTGCTCCATTAAGTGCCTTTTTCTGTTACAACGTGTGTTGTGAGGTTCGATTGGACCCTCTCAGTTTGGGCCGGACGTTCCGACCTCCAGTTCCGAGTGACGTAATGTCCGTTGTTGTACACAGTTAGCGTGCTGCCTACTTTGGGAGGCGTGGGAGTTAGCCTGGATGTGTTTGAGCTCATTTACAGTATCTTCTGCGGTGTAAAAATACGTTTATTTTGTGATAGTGGGTCTAGAACTTTGGGTCGAGCTAAAGCTAAAAGCGGTACCGGGACAAGATGGCTGCTTAAAGCGCTGTGATTGGTCCATTGTGTGTCGTGTTCAAAAACGTTGGTTTCTGTAGACTCTGGTTGTCAGGTTCATTTTTGCACACATTTCTGACAGTTTATCTGTGTTGTTTGGGTTCTATGCACGTGATATCGTTAAAGACTGGCTTAACCGCGGTGTTTTGCGATATTTATGACTGTTTTAGAACGTTGAAAAGTCCGTTCCACGCTTTTGTTCGACCGACCATAGGTCCGTGAACACACCGCTCGAACGGCGCGTCACACGTGGGTGGCGTTAGGTTTGGAAGACACAATTTCCCATGAACACTTGGGTTTTAGAACTACAGTTCTGTCTTCGCTGTGATTGGTCGATTACGCTGTATGTGTTGACGCTTGGGGGGTGAGGAGCGCTCACTCCTCGTCAACTTTCACTTCAGCTGCTTGTCCCAGACAAGTTTCAAGCTTGTTGCCCGTTACTATCTTTGAAAAGACTGTTTCATCGCGGTGTTTTTGAGATTTTAGTGGATGTAAAAGTCAGTTGCTCTGAAACTGCCGATCGCCATGTGACCAGGTCACGTGACACCGGGAGCTGCAGCTGCTTTATGGGTCCGACCTTATTTCTTTTAAACGCAGTTTAAAAAGTTTCACAGTTCCACCGATTTTGCTCACATAATTTCGTTTTTGTGAGACTGAGTCCTCTGGATTTTTCTGATTGCTGTTTTTGACCCGTTGTTAAACGTCTGTGAATGTTTGGCAGCTCACGGCTGCGCTCACAGGCGACAACAGCGCCTCTATAGAGGTCAGATAGTGAAATTACAGTCGCTGTGATAAACTCATTTCCAGCACGGTGCCCCCATCTGCTGGTCACGTCTAAGAATACAGTTTGTTGCATTTCAACTTTCCTGTTTTTGAATAGAGTACATTTTGAAATGTTGAGGACACAGCACCCTCTCATTTGATTTTCACATATAATCAAATGTTGATGGCAGTACAGTTACACAGATTTAATACAGACTTGTCTGCTTTTTGATAAAACTTGACACTTTTATCATCAATTCTGTGCAAAACAAGCTGAATGTCCCTGTTTATTTTAAACTGCAAGGTTAATATAACACACATGAGGCGTCTTTTGTTTTGATTTTCACAAAAATCTCACAACGACAGCCGTTTTTGTTTGACCTTGTCACAGGTCGACAAATTAATAACAATCACTGATTTTTATTTGATTTCACATCTTGGACTCCATGTTGACTGCCGCAGGCATCACATGGTGAGACTGCACACTGTGAAATAAGACCCACTTTACTTGATTTTTCACAGAAAATCAGTACAAAGATGGACGTTCAAGCAGGTGCATCAACAAATTGTGGGCTTGATTCATCATTTGATAGGCACTTAGCTGCAAAGAACGTCCTTCAGGAACCAGGTGAACATCCCCTGGTGTTTTACGACAGGCTCCTCTCTGTTTACACAGGGGATAAAACTGTCCCTGGAATTGAGGAAGATTACCTGTTTAAAAGTCGTTTCACTTTGAATCTAATACCTTTCATAATGAAATGTGTTCGCTTCAATGTTAATTGCAAAGAGAGTACCATGGCAGAAATTAAACAATGTGCTATGGAATTTTTTGACATGCTCGAACAGCGAAAAACACCCTCAGTGGTGTGCCCAGGTCAAAAGGTCACATCCCACTCGCAGGAAGTAGAAGAGGTTCCCTCTCCTTCAGAGTGCGAGAGTAAACACGTTTTTAATGATAACAAACCACAGATTGTGTCCAGCTGGAACAGTGTCTCTGATTGGTTCTCGGGGAGTTCTGAACCCCCTGCCCCTCAGGTCGAGAACCCTGAGATGAGCAATGAACCACAAAAGGCAGGTGTTCGCTCTCTAGATGAACCCAGATGGTTCGGATCGAACCAAAAGAGTTCTCTCATGGGTCTCACAGTGGGTGAGATTCGAAGGAGGTTGCATGGGCACCGTGAACCATTGAACAATGGTCGGTCCCAACATGTACCCACGAGAAGCGGCCCTCCTGCCCCTGCCCCTCGAACTGCACAGTTTGAGACATGCAATGAGTCACACTTGCTCCAGATTATGGAAACGGCGCCTCCCGCGTGAACGTGACTGAGGTTGTGAGTTGTTTGTCAAATGATTTGAATGTTACAGTGGTGACCAAGCTGACACAACGTGTGACGTTGTCCTTGATGATAACACAAACAACGTTGTTCATCCTGATGAAGCGACGCGCAGCACTGCCTTTTGCAACAACTCAGTGCACACAGTTGACAACAACAACGTCAACACTGACATAAATGCTGACAGCAAACAAATTGCTGAAAATCCACATCCTGAAGGTCATGAGGCAGACAGCCATCATGATGCTGACAGCGACGACGATTACACAGACAGAGTCACACGTACACAGAAACGTGTGGAAAAACCTGAATGGTTTCTGTGTAACTTTATAAAAAGGGGGATAGCTAAGAGAGCTTACCTGCCACTCACATTGGAAGGGGTCCTCGCGCAAGAAGCACTCCTGGTTTGCGGCTCAGACGTGTCTACCATGTCAGCCGAACTGTTTGAGGAGCTAAGGACCGCCGCTAACGATGTTGACAGGCAAATACCCTTTGTGAAATACACTTATGGTGAGCAACAGGGCCTCGCAAAGACGAGAACAACCCTAATAGCCATGGTTCACATGCAGATTGGCGAAATGTCACTATACCACCCGGTATATGTGTCTGAACTTGACTCACTCCAGACTCCATTTGTGGTTGGCCAAGATTTTATAAATCGCTTTGAAGCGATTATAAATTATGGCAATCAGACAATGTGGGCTACAGTGAGCAGTCCACTGCCAATCGTGGTGCCTCCCCTAGGTCAGGACACTGACTGTCTAACAGCAGGTACCGCTGTGGCCACAATGGATTCCCCAACCGAGACCACAAACCCGGTAAGTGAACCTTCATACACAGGTGAGACAGAGGAGACTCAACAATTGGCACAGACTTTGGCCCATCACGAGGACCTCCTCTGCGAGCTGACACCTTCGGCACTCACTGAGCACTACCTACCACCGGTAGAAGGAGGTGTGGAGATCCAAGGGTCCCACACCGATGACGTTGTACTGTCCTATGGGACAGGTAATTCGGCAAACAGCCAAGCTTTCAGTGAAGTCTTGGTTCAAGGACATCTGAGCCCATGAAGTGACAGTCTACAATACGCTGACAGTCACTTGGACTCCATGGTTACAGATTTTGAGGACCCCTCCTCAAACGAAAGGGGGGCAGACTCACACTTCCTACCACGGGTAGAGGACGGTGTAGAGATCCGAGGATCACACACCGGGAACGCTGTACTGTTCTCTGGGACAGGTAATTCGGTTATCAGCCAAGCTTTCAATGAAACCTTGGTTCAAGAGCATTTGAATCTAGAACTACTCAGCAATGACATAGTTCTTACAGACTCAAAGTGCACCTCTTCATTCATGAAGTGGGAAGACATACATCACAACGACAGAGGCACGCCTGCGACGGCGCTGACAGTTGTGACACACCTGAATTACGCAGAAAGAGGTAAACGTACAAAGACACGTTGGCCGAAACCTAAGAAGTTCCTGCGTACTGTCTACTCTAAGAAGCGCAAACAGCCTGAACTAAACAATGGCATCCTAACTCGTGCCCATGGACGGACGTCCACACCTGTGCGCGTGGTCCCCCATGACCACAGGGGGGTGATGTTAGGCATGCCCATGTCAAGGACAAAGATTTCAATAACCCCACAAACGACAAAGATCTCGCAAACTCACAGACTTCATGGGAAAACAAGGTCGTCCAAGCACAGGATAGTAAATAAACTAAACAGTTTAAACTATTCTAGTTGCGAAAAGAAACCGTTCCAACTAGAACTTAGAAACGCTAAGCATAAAACCCACAACAAAAACTAACCTTAACAACCGTTTAAATCTGCAGGATTTAATTGACATCGGTTATAAAGCTAAGAACTGTTTTTCTTGTGTGTGACACGTTGGAATCTGACGACCAGAGTGAGTTTGACGTAGTGAAACGTTGTTTTTAGTTGCTTAATTGCTACTTTTGTGTTATTGAAGTTGTTATTGTTTTCTGAACACTCCCAGCCAAAAGAGGTTTTGATTGTTGATTAGTTGAAGACTTAAATGGATTTAACTATGCCAACATGCTGTTCATTTTGTTAAAGATCTCAATCTTTGAAGAGTCATTGTAGATCAATACTACTTAAGGTACTATAATCTACACTGACCTCCCAATCATTTAGGTAGAACCGATGCAATCGTTTCTATTCTAGATCTATTCATTTTGATGAGTCTCGCCATAGACTTCAAAATTTATAGGGAATACCAAATCTTGCGTCGTTCGTCTAAAAGACAACAGACATTTAGACCAAACTAGATTTCATTTTTTATTTTAGTTTAACCTAAACTAAATAATGAATGGAGGAATAGTTTGAATGAAGAGGCCTTCGTTACAGAAGCCCTCCACATTTCTATAGGTATAGATCCCTATATCTGATTTTTACAGCATTGATCCACCCCTTAATTGGTAATTGTAGCTGATCTAATCCATGATAGCTTACATACCAGGTGCATATAGGTAGGGCCTAATGTAAAATCCCAATCATAAGCCCACCTAAAACCACATAATTGCATGACACATTGAACCAGGGTGGCACCGACTGGAAGCCATCCAGCCTGCAACCTTCGATGTGGGGACCTGCTGATCCAACGTTGGTCTTCAACCTTCATCCAAGGCCCGCCTCCTCTGCTTCAATCGAGGGATCCCCTCTACATGCTGATTAAAAACCATTCTTGCTGATGAAATCAATAACCCCCATCGTTGTGGATTTACCGTTGTGGATTATAAGACTTTGTTTTCCAAGGGATCACAGACTCAGTTTTCCATGGGTTAACAGACTATGTTTTCCAAAGGATTGAAAGCTTACCGCAATGGGATTACCTACGAACAGTATGGAATTTCCAAAAACATTATGGGAGTATAATTTTGAACTTTTTTGACTTTTTTTTTCCACTTGCTGGATTACATAGAGGTCAGAGACATTCGGTGGTATCCTTTCGTGTTGGAACTCATCTCCAAGGACAGGCGATGATTTCCAAAAAGGGGGACTGTAGGGATATAGCACCCTCATGTCCGTATGGGATGTGGGCCTCTCCACATCTCTCTGAAACTCTCTGTGTTTAGACTTTCTTGAAGCTCTCAAGGACACTATTTTTACAATTATTATGAATTAATGGACACTAATTAATCAGATTGAACTTTCTTTTTAATGTGTGTTAATTCAGAATTGATCAACAGTATATTTTTGTCATTTAATGATGATTTTACTAAGCTGGTATATTTTAAATATGCCAAAGTTAAGAGAACATCTCAGAATGATCTTGCTTTAAACTGTCTGCTCTATGCAGAATAAGTCAGAGTCAGAGTCAGAGAGTCTTTATTGTCATTTGCACCGCATGTGGTACATGTGATGAAAACGAGATTATGTACACGGGGTCCCAGTTACATCCAACAACAAATGCAAGAGAAAAACAGTAATAACATCTAGAATTAACTAAGAAAAACATCAACTAGTAATACACTAAGCCTAATATAGTGGAAATAAACAGCAGCACGAACATGAGTTTGTATGAGCAGATGGTCACAGATGAACACAGATGAACACAGCAACAAGAAAACAGATCAGCATCAGCACAATGTGATATTTTGCAGTGTTTATTTTTTTATTTTATTTATTCATGAGTCTAACAGCCTCAGGGTAGAAGCTGTTCCTCAGTCTAGTGGTTCTACATTTGATGCTCCTCAACCTCCGTCCTGAGGGGAGTGGGGCAAAGAGTGAGTGTGCTGGGTGAGTGAGGTCTTTCATGATGCAGGTGGCTCTTTTCCTGCATCTGGAGGTGTAAATGTCTGTGATGGTGGGGAGACTGACTCCAACAGACTTCTGTGCAGCCTTCACCACTCTCTGTAGAGCTTTCCTCTCTTCAACTGTGCAGCCTCCATGCCACACGTTGATGCTGGAGCACAGGACGCTCTCCACTGCACACCTGTAGAACGAGGTGAGAACTGGGCTGCTCAGACCAGCTCGTCTCAGCCGTCTGAGGAAGTAGAGTCTCTGATGACCTTTCTTGATCAGGCTGGTGGTGTTGTTGCTCCAGCTGAGGTTATCATTCATGTGTACACCCAAGTATTTGTAGCTGGAGACCACTTCCACTGCAGACCCACCTATTTTCAGTGGGGCGTGGGTGTGTTTGTTCCTTCTGAAGTCCACAATCATCTCCTTTGTCTTCTTCACATTCATGTGAAGGTTATTCTCTTTGCACCAGCTCTCCAGGTGTTCCACCTCCTGCCTGTAGCTGGACTCATCATTGTTTGTGATGCATCCCAAGTGTCTAAAGTTGAATGAACAATCCTTCGTATTTGTTTGAACTGTTTTTGGAACGAAGGAAAAGTGCTAGACATAGCTTGCTTTCGGTCTCCCGTCCTTTCTAAAAACAATGAATCTGTTCTCAAAACAAAGTACATGGCTTGTTCACATGCACCTGCATCTGCTGACGTATGTTCTTTTATTTACTGTCTACCCTACCTGTCACTCAGACGAACTGACCTTCAAAGTCACTCCTTCTCTAGGGATGGACAGCCAATCAGCAGGAAGTATGTGACTAAGTCACACCCCCTTCTTAAAGGGGCACTTCCTGCATTTTTCCCTTCGGTGCTTTTGGGGAGAACTAAGTCACAACTGGTTTCTCTCCTCTGGGAAAGCTGGAGACGTTCCGGTTAGTGTGTCAACTAGACCTACGTTTCAGCTGGAGTTACAGTAAAGCTTACTGTAACCCACTCACTCATTTCTGAAAGAATTTGTTTTCTGAAGTTTTACTTTGAAAGTTCAGCCAGTGCGATTGGGGCCTGTTCCTGCCGGTGAAAGCGTGCTCCCGGTTCGTCTGATCCAGCCATACACGCACGAAGTCGACTGGACCTGAGCGGGTCCACACAGCCCGTTAGTGTCCACAAACTTCTCAGTCCTCACCTCCTCTAGACGTCTCGTCACCAGGTAAAGAGGCTTGTTTGTATGCTGCACGTGTCGGAAGTACAGCTGGACCTGTATGGGAAAGGCTGCCACCCTGGTTGGTTCAAAATAATCAACTCCAGTTAACTTAGCTTTCATCTTCTTCCTCCTATTTCTTATTTTCCATAAGCTTTTAATCTGTCAAGTAATGTGCCAACAGTTTAAGTTCCTAACTGTCTGTTTGTTTTAATTTGAATTCTTGTCAACGTAGTTATTAAATCAGAGCTAATATCGATACAAATGTTTAATGTAATTTTTGTGATAGTTTCAATAAAAGGTCTATTTTCTGGTAGACCAACATAAGTTGAAGTCTCTCGTGAAATTACATTTCTGGCTAATCACATCACAGATTTATTGATTTATTCTGAAAAAGTTGAGACCCCGTGAATTGGTGGCATGTTTGTGCAGATAAAAGTCTGCTCAGACCTGCGCATCCAAACTATAGGTAAGTCAGTAAACTGACCTCGTAAGTGTTTGATTACACAAACGGCCTATAGATTTGTTACATAGACACACCTACACACACACACACATATAGATATGTGTGTAAAAAATAGTGGTGGCTGTGGCTGAGTGGTTAGAGCTTCTTCCAGTGCAAGGGTTGGGGGTTCAACTCCACCAGCAGTCACATGGTGAAGTGTCCTTGGGTAAGACACTGAACCCCTTGTTGCCTCTGATGTGTGTCCCATCAGTGTATGAATGTGATAAAGCTCTGATTAGTTTATTTGGAATCATTTGTTCAATTAGCTTTGTAGAGATCTAGTAGAGTGCTCTACTAGATCTATACAAAGCTAATTGAACAATGTAAATCGAGAGGGTGCTATTTATAAGACTGAGCTGAATACAGCATCTCAGACTGAGGAAGTCTTTTGGAGGAAAAACGAAACATTTCTACAATATTTTTTGCTTTTTGTTTTGTTTTTTTGAATGTCCAGAGGACCAGACTTAGCTTTTTTAGACTTCAACAAAAAGCAATTAAAATAAAATAAAATAAATTATAACAGTAAAATCAGGATACCATATGAAACAAGGTAAAATACTAGAAACAAGAACGTATTTGAACTAAGTATTTGAACTAACTAACATAAATGCAGTGGTGGGATGTAACTAAGATGCTGCCTAGCTTACCAGCTGATCCAGTATCTTGTCAAGCAGTCAGCCATGATTTCCCATCATGCATCTGACTTCAGCAGCTAGAACTGACTACAAAGTAATCAAAAATAAGAACTAAGACAGTCAAACTGATTCAGACTTACTAATTATTGGTCATTATTGTTTGTTTTTGCTGTGTTTCTCCTACCTCTACCTACTTTGACCACAAATGTTCCTCACTGGAACCATCAGTGATTTAGACTCAGGTCAAAGTCCTATAAATACTACTCATGGAGAGTTGAGAGATGTGTTACTGTGGTAGCACATACATTAAAATTGGAACGATACAGAGAAGATTAGCATGGCTCCCCTGCGCAAGGATGACACGCAAAATCGTGAAGCGTTCCTCATTTTCACTTTTTTGGAACACAAAACACGTTAAAGTTCCTCCCTGGTGTCTTTCCACTGTTTTATGCAGATGATTCATGATCAGTTCAGTTTTGACATGTTCCTGTTTTTATTGCCCCACCTCACTTCATGATGTAGACTGGTCCTATTTCTGCTGTAAATCACCACCTTGTTTACTAACCCATCACAACGGCAAACAACCATTCACTCTCTCTCTCACACCTAGGGACAATCTAGAGTTACCAGTCAGTCTAACCTGCATGTTTTTGGTCTGTGGGAGGAAACTGGAGTATCCTGGTGCATGCTCTTGCGTCGATTTCCGAGTTACGACACAACGCAGGAACGGATCTCCGTCATAACCCAGGGACTACCTGTATATATATATATATATATACAGGTGACCCCCTAGTTATGTACGAGTTAGGGAGATAAGAACTGTTCGCAGCTCGATTCTGCCGTAGCTAGGGGGTGAAAATAGCGTCCAGTTCGTAGGTCCTTATTCCGTTCGTAGGTCGTGGAAATACCGCTAACGGAGCGCGCGCACACATTTAAGCATGTACAGTAGTGTACTGTAATGTTAAACATTGCTATTCACATTTACAGAATAAATAAAAATATATTTTCTTACTTTGAGATGGTCAAAGCCGACATCTTAGGTTGCCATGCGTTGCCATGATTGTTGTCGGGCCGAGCAGCGCGGCAGCCGGCGAGTGAACCACCGCAGTTGCTCAAGGCCTGTGTTAGCTAGCTGGCTAGCTTCTGCTAGCCAGGCCATGGGCTGGTGTTGGAGCGGCGGCGCGATCGGCGATCAATCTGCAGCTGCTGCTCCAGCCTGAGACGTCCACAGAGCTCACAGAGCGATTCCAGCTAGTAATTAATCCATATGATGCGATCCTGGTCACCAGTCTTCAAAGGCCGGCTCCCGGCAGCTAACCTAAAATGGCGTCCGGTGTTCTACATTAATTTGTGACCGGAGACCCCCGTGACTGAACCTAAAATGGCGTCCGGTGTTCTACATTAATTTGTGACCGTGTAAACTGAAGACCTACTTCCTGCTGCCCAAGATTGCTCAAAAATGATCAGAAATGATCATTTTTATCATAATTATTATTTATAAAGCCTTTAAAACAACCACAGCTGCAACAAAGTGATGTACACATGAAATTAAGAACATTTAAACACAATTTTTTTTTTTAATACAGTAATTTCATATTTTTATTAAATATGATACGTTCGTAGGTCCCGTTGTTCGTAGGTCGATGGAGTCGTAAGTAGGGGGTTTGCTGTATATATATATATATATATATATATATATATATATATATATATAT
>JBBPBX010018630.1:24484-45376 GCA_038048925.1 Garcialebias charrua | reverse complement strand
GCCACAGCGAGTCATCCTCCTCCACCTCACTCTGTCCTCTGCATCCTCTGTCCTCACTCCAACTACCTCCATGTCCTCTCTAACTGCATCCATATATCTCCTCTTTGGCCTTCCTCTGTGTCTTTTTCCTGGCAGCTGCATTTCTAACATCCTTCTACCAATATACCCACTGTCCCTCCTCTGGACATGTCCAAACCATCTCAGTCTGGCCTCCCTAACTTTATCTCCCAGTTGTTCAACATGTGCTGTACCTCTGATGATCTCATTCCTGATCTTATCCATCCTTGTCACTCCTAAGGAGAACCTCAGCATCTTCATTTCTGCTACTTCCAGTTCTTTCTCCTGTCTTTTTGTCAATGCCACTGTCTCCAGACCATACAACATAGCTGGTCTCACCACTGTCTTGTAAACTTTTCCTTTGACCTTTGCTGACACCTTTTTGTCACAAATCACTCCTGAAACTTTTCTCCATCCACTCCATCCTGCCTGGACTCTCTTTTTCACCTCTTTACCACATTCCCCATTTTCCTGGACAGTGGACCCCAAGTACTTGAAGTCCTGCACCTTTGTGACCTCTGCTCCTTGTAGCCTCACTGTTCCACTGGCCTCCCTCTCATTCACACACATGTACTCTGTCTTACTACGGCTGACTTTCATTCCTCTTCTTTCAAGTGAATACCTCCACCTCTCCAAGTTCTCTTCCACATGCTCCCTGTTCTCACCACAGATCACAATTAGGGATGCACCAATATTGATACCAGTATCGGGTATCGGTCCGATACCATGTGCGTTTACTCGTACTTGTACTCATAAAAGGGCTCCGATACTACAGGACCCGATACCAGTTTCATTTCATTTCATTGACTATGTAAGAGTTCAAATGTAAAACATTTTATTTTTTTGTACAAGTTTGGACATACTTTACAGATTACCAATAGTAATGTACTTTGTTTATTTATGTTTGAAGTGTCTAATGAAAATAAACAGTTTAAGTTAATTAGAATGATTTTTAAAAATATTAATTAGTACTTGTATCGGTACTTGGTATCGGCAAGTACTTTAATGTAAGTACTTGTACTTGTACTCGGTTTTCAAAAATCTGGTATCGGTGCATCCCTAATCACAATGTCATCTGCAAACATCATAGTCCATGGGGATTCCTGCCTGACCTCATCTGTTAGTCGGTCCATCACCAGAGCAAACAAGAAGGGGCTCAGAGCCGATCCTTGATGCAATCCCACCTCCACCTTGAAGCTATCTGTCACTCCTACAGCACATCTCACCACTGTCCTGCTGTCTTCATACATGTCCTGTACCAGTCTAACATACTTTTCTGCCACTCCAGATTTCCTCATGCAATACCACACCTCCTCTCTTGGCACCCTGTCATATGCTTTTTCTAAATCCACAAACACACAATGGAGTTCTTTCTGACCCTCTCTGTACTTCTCTATCAACATCCTCAAAGCAAAGATGGCATCTGTGGTGCTCTTTCTTGGCATGAAACCATACTGCTGCTCACAGATAGTCACCTCTTGTCTAAGCCTTCCTTCCACAACTCTCTCCCAGATCTTCATTGTGGCTCATCAACTTAATTCCCCTGTAGTTGCTACAACTCTGTACATCACCCTTGTTCTTAAAAATGGGAACCAGCACACTTCTTCTCCATTCTTCAGGCATTTTCTCACCCTCAAATATTCCATTAAATATTTGAGTCAAAAACCTCACTGCCATCTCTCCAAGACATTTCCAAACCTCCACTGGTATGTCATCAGGTCCTACTGCCTTCCCCTTCTTCATTCTTTTCAGAGCTTTCCGGACTTCACCCTCACTAATCTTTCCCACTTCCTGGTCCACAGTTTCTATGACCTCCACTCTTCTTTCTCTTTCATTCTCTTCATTCATTAGCTCCTCAAAGTAATCCTTCCATCTTCCCATCACACTCTCCTCACTTGTTAGAACATTCCCATTCCCATCTTTAATAAGCCTAACCTGCTGCACATCCTTTCCAGCCTGATCCCTCTGTCTTGCCAATCGGTACAAGTCCTTCTCGCCCTCTTTAGTGTCCAGTCTCCCATACAACTCATTGTACGCCCTCTGCTTTGCCTTAGCTACTTCCCTCTTTGCTCTATGTCCCATCTCCTTATATTCCTGTCTCCTCTCTTCAGTCCTCTCACTGTCATATTTCTTCTTGGCTAATCTCTTTCTTTGAATGGCGTCCTGCACTTCACTATTCCACCACCAGGTTTCCTTATCATCCATTCTCTGTCCAGATGACACACCAAGTACCTTCCTACCTGTCTCTCTAATTACTGTTGCTGTAGTAGCCCAGTCACTTGGAAGCTCTTTCTTACCACCCAGAGCCTTTAACAGCTCGTCTCTGAATTTCTCACAACATTCTTCCTTCTTTAGCTTCCACCATTTGGTCTTCTTCTCTGATTTTACTCTTTTTCTCTTCTTCGCAACAACAGTCATTCTACACACAACCATCCGATGCTGTCTGGCCACGCTCTCCCCTGCTACAACCTTACAGTCTCCAATCTCCCTCAGGTTTCCTCTTCTACACAGAATGTAGTCGACCTGTGTACTCCTTCCTCCACTCTTATAGGTCACTCTATGTTCCTCCCTCTTTTGGAAATAGGTATTGACTATAGCCATTTCCATTCTCTTGGCAAAATCCACCACCATCTGTCCTTCCTGGTTTCTTTCCTTGACACCAAACCTACCCATCACTTCCTCATCCCCTCTGTTTCCTTCACCAACATGTCCATTCAGGTCTGCTCCAATCACCACTCTTTCCTCCCTGGGAATACTCTCTATCACTTCATCCAAATCTTTCCAAAATTTATCTTTCTCCTCCCCATCACATCCAACCTGTGGAGCATAACCACTTACTATGTTTAGCATCAGACCTTCTACTTCTACCTTCAGACACATCACCCTATCTGACACTCTCTTCACCTCTACTACATTCTTTGCCAACTCCTCCTTCAGGACCACCCCTACTCCATTTCTCTTTCTATCCACACCATGGTAAAACAGTTTGAACCCTGCTCCAATACTGCGAGCCTTGCTGCCCTTCCACTTGGTCTCTTGGACACATAAAACATCTACCTTTCTTCTCTGCATCATGTCAGCCAGCTCTCTACCTTTGCCTGTCATTGTCCCCACATTTAGAGTTGCAACCCTCAGTCCTACATTCTTCACTTTCCTCCTCTCCCTCTGTCTCCTGACACGTTTCCCTCCTCGGGGTGTTTATAAAAAAATGTCATTTGTTATTTACAACAACAACAACAACAACAACAACAACAAAAAAGAATAACAAAACATTGGGAGTGTATCAGAGTCAAAGTCAGAGTTTCTTTATTGTCATTCCACCCCATGTGGGGTGGAACGAAACTGTATACACAGGGTCCCAGTCCCACAGGGTCCCAGTTACATCCAACGATAAAATTTAAAAGAAAAACAGTAATAAGGTCTAAATGAACTAAGAAAAACGTCAACTAAGAATATGATAAGCACTAATAGCACAAAAACAATATGCCAAACAGCAGCACGGACATGAGTCTGTGGGAGCAGATGAGTACGAATGAACACAGCAACATGAAACAGATCAGCAGCAACATGATGCAATTCTTCAGTGATTATCCTGATTAGATATTCATGAGTCTAATCTAGAGATGCTCGATATTGACTTTTTTGCCGATATTCGATATGCCGATATTGTTTAACACTTAATTTCCGATTACGATATTAACCGATATTACAAACCGATATTAAGGTGAAATTATATATCTCCTGTCAGGTCTCCTGTCTGCTTTATTGTGTTGCCCCACTGGATACATTCCATAGGCAAACAGTCTGTAGAAAATAAGAACCATTTCAACTGAAGTTATGGAAAAACTACCCACTATAGCTAGGATTTGACTTAACAAATAAAATTAAACATTGTAGCTGTAAAAGTGCTTGGAACATGTAATGTCAACTAAAATAACAAGTAAAATGTACAGCCTACTATAACTTTTCATTGTTAAATAAAATGTGGCTGGCAACAATAACATTTTGAAAACTGCACATTTCTATGAGGTACAAACAACACTTGAGAAATGAGGTAAACTGCAAAGAAAAGAAACAAAAGTGCACAAATAAGTGTTATTTTATCGGGCTTTTGTTATCGGAAGAGAAACCGATACCGATATGTAGAGATTTTACATTTTTATGCCAATATCGGTCCGATAATATCGGTAGGCCGATATTATCGGACATCCCTAGTCTAATCCTAAAAAAATCCCATCTTAGATCACTTTCTTGTCTAAAATTCAGGTTAAACTGCTGCTCTGTATCATGGAGTTCATGGTGCTCAGGAAATTATCATCTGGATCAATATCTTGTTGACTGTCAAATACTGATGAAATAATTCATATAAAGGATATATAAAATGATCTACTCCTTATTAAAATAATTACATAATCAAACATAATACTATATATTATTATTATATATATTATTTATATGACAATATAATACAGGTGGTCCCCGAGTTACGACGCAGTTCCGTTTTTACGCCTATTCGTAACTTGGATTTCGTCGTAAGTCAGAAAATACGTCCAAACTGCACTTCATACGTACAGTACTGTATTTTACCAAGCACGATCAAAAACCACATACCCTATTTTCTGGTGTATAGGTCGCACCTTTTTATGGGTTTTTTCAAGGCCTGCGACCTATACACAGGTGCGACCTATATAGGGCTGTACATTTAGGAGCCATAATGAAGGGGAAAAAAGAGTTAACCTACTGGTATGCTGATGAATTCTTCCTCCGTCTGTT
This sequence comes from Garcialebias charrua, assembly GCA_038048925.1. NCBI lineage: Eukaryota > Metazoa > Chordata > Actinopteri > Cyprinodontiformes > Rivulidae > Garcialebias > Garcialebias charrua. The sequence goes on along the minus strand of JBBPBX010018630.1, from coordinate 40,546 downwards.
AGCATGTTAACTCGTTGCACCTCCGAGCTCTGCAGCTTCCTGCTGCTTCACGCAGTCCATAGTGTTAACTCGTTGCTCAGCTATAGCCTCTCTGCCTCGCAAACCTCCGCTCCAAACAATAACGTCTCTCATGTACTTTTCCACGCGTGGTTCAGCGGTCCAGGTCTAGAGTTTTACAATAAGGTCTGTTAGCATATTAGCCCCTCCTAACCTCCTCTGCTCCGGTCTGCCTGTAAACATTGAGGTCTCCTGTAAGTTTCCGTGCGTCAAGTTACTCTCCCTCCCCCCTCCCTCCTGTAAGCCCCCTCCCTCCTATAACTTTCCACGGAGTGTGTTAGGCTACACCCCCTTCCTCCTGTAAATGCTGAGTTTCTGTACCGTATTTTTTGGTGTAAAGGCGCATAAACCGCGTAACTCGAACAATGCTTTTCAATGGAAGGGCGTTTGTAACCGCGAAACGTCGTAAGTCGAGACCGTCGTAACCCGAGGACTACCTGTATATAATAGATATTGATGTACATAAGCAGCGACTCACAGTAATGTATCATTTCTCATTTCCATACTTCTCTAGTAATGGTACTCTACTTATCAAAATCTAATTTATCCAGTTGGTCTATGGTCCTGACTCATCCATTCCTTTGTCCTGATGAAAACCTTACAGCTGTTTGTCCATGTAGCCCTGTTTATTTAATAGTCTAGTTTTGGCAACATCATCTCATTTTTTGTAAGATGTTCATTTATGTAAATACAGTATTTGCACTCCCTGCTGTAGCAGCCACAGGGGACAATACTGGGTGACCAGTAAAGACAATCAGACCCTAGCAGGTGTTGTCCAGCAGGTGCCAGTATTCACTTTAAAGCTCCACTGACATGTTCTTTTAACTTTTCAAAAAATGGCACAACATATATAAATATTAAGATAGACCTCTGACCGTTTTTGCTAAAATAATGTTAAATGAATGAAAATTTCTCTCAAAATAGTTTAAAATTAGCGCCGTTTTTTTAGACCGTAAATCCGGATCTTCCGGTCACGTGTCAGCATTCCTGTTTGTGACGTCACGTCCGATACTGAACTCTGCTCAAACGACAAAAATATAGACGCATCCGTCGAATTTAGCCATTTAAAACTACATTATAGCGATTTGGCTCCAGAGTTCTTCAGCTGATTTTAACGTAGTTAAAGCTGTTTGTTATACGGATTTTAAAGGATCTGCAGGAGCTCAGAGAAACACGTCCTACACCATACCTCCGCCCGCCTTTATTTATTTTTTTAATCATATTTTTATTAAATATGATAAAATCGTAAGTCTGAGTTGCCGTAGGTCGCGGGTGTCGTACCTCGAGGGTTTCCTGTATATATATATATATGAAGTAGCTTAACATGTATGGTATTAAAGTTAGAAAAATTAGAAATAGTTATTTATTTTGTTCTGTCACTTGAAGATTATTATTGTTTGAAAAAGGGGCAGATATAATGAAAAAAAAAATCTTCTTTCTGCTGCCTTTCATTTTAGTTTTTGTATTCTTATAGTTTATGGAATTGTTTTGTTTTGTTTTGTTTTTTAAAATGAATAAATTTTATAAATAAATAAATAAAAATGTTGCACAGAGTTTTTTTTAAAACGAGTAACAAAATATATTTACATAATTCCTATTAAAATGTCACCACTTACACAAAGTCAAAGCTTCTGCTCGACATAAAAACATCACAAAGCAAAGAATCAGTGTCACCTCTGCTCTTGAAGATGAAATTCATCTGCTTTTTAGCAAAGGTTTTAACATTTCCAGCAGCGGTTGGTTTATTTCTCATATGTGTCTCAAAACTGTTGAAGATAAAATCTACAGAACAGCCTGTTCTGTAGATTTTATCTTTATCAGCTCCAAACATCAACCTGCTCTGAACAGGTTGATGTTTCGACCCTGGGCTTCAAGTGATTCACTTTAACTCCCTGCTCTGCTTTAAAACATCTGACAGCTTAAAGACTATTTTACTTGTACTGCTGGTTCTTCAGCAAGGAGATTTTCATTCAACCTTTATTTAGGCAGGTTAATCCCATTGAGCTCCGAGGACTCATTTACTTTGTACAAGAGAGACCTGGTTGAATGCAATGCGCTTCCGTAAAAAGATGCTTGTTGCAAAACAAAAGAAGAATTTAAAGGCTCGGCAGTCCTAGAAGATATGCTGATTGCCCGCTGCCTTTCACATTGTAGTTTCAAACTCCTCTTTTGTTGAAAAATGACAAAGTTGTTGTTTTATCACGTGTGCAATCTCACATGGTGTTAAATGTGATGTGATGTAAATCCCTCTCAGCTACTCCAACCTTAAATTTGAACTCAATAGCTGTAAAATTGCAGCTGTTTTGTGTTTTCCTGTGATTATCTGCAGAAGCCATCTTGAACTGGGTTGACTGCTGAACAGTTGTAGATGTGTAGCTGCAGTTTTTTCCTGAAAGTTTCATTCAAATCCACCCAGAGGTTTGTGAGACATTTTGCTAACAGACAGGCAAACGAGCATTACTGGGTAAAACATTACATGGACGGTTCGCTCCTGGTTCCAGTAGAACTAATGAAGTCATTTTTATTACGACTTTATAACCTTTTTCAAGATGGTCTAGTGGCAGGGTTTTTGACTACGGACCCGAAGGTCGCGGGTTCGCGCCCCGGCCACTACCCACCTTGGGGTGTCTATGAGTGCACACCTATTTCTCCAGCTCCCCGGGCGCTTTCGGGCTGCTCACTGCACCACCTGGTAGGTGGTTGGGTTAAATGCAGAGACGAATTTCGTCTGTGTATGGGAAACATACGCAGATGACAGGAATAGACATTATTATTATTATTATTATTTTTGTTTTACTGCCTGTTGTAGTCTTTTCTTGGTACAATCTACATTTATTTAATCTTGCTGAAATAAATTATTATTATTATTTTGTATTTAAACTGTTGTACAAGATCAGTTTAAATTTCTGCACTGAAACTTGAGGGTTTTCATCGATGCCTGCTTAAGAGAAATAATTGCATAAAAACAAGGTTTAAATATCTCTCTTTCAATGTGAAACACAATATTCAAAAGACATTATAATTGTAACAATCTATGTAACATTTAAGAAAACTCCCAATTATGTAACTTAAAATGTTACTGTTTGACAGCTGTCATAAATCTGTCACATTTCTGCGGACTAAGGTTTGATGTCTTTAATGTGGCACTTGAGCTCTGACCTGCTCAGCAAAGTTAGTAACTCAGTAAACTGTTGGTCTAATGAATTCCTGGAACATAATAAATAATAATCATCCAAAGCCAACGCCAAACTGATATTGGCTGAGAGTGCAAATTCTTCACACCAGTCGTTCCTGACAGCAGACTTTGGACATTTTATAATTCAAATACTAGAACTTTTCTGAGAGACATGTTGAGTTAAGTCTATGTTTTGGAGTGCCGTGATGTTGCGCTCTCTTCTTGATATACTATGAAGCTTAACCCTTTGCTTCTGGCCACTATGACTTCAGTGCCTCTGTTACACAAACTGCATGTGACATAGGCAGAGCAAATTGTTTCATAACTAAATTAAATGTTTGAAACTCTATATTTTGTGATCACTTTTTGTTTTGCAAACTAATAAAATACGTTTTGTGAAATTGTTTTAAAGATGTACCTCATATAACTGGAATGTTTTATTATCAGAGTTTTGATTCAGATGCAGAAATATTGAACTCTGGCCACTGATTGTGTTGGCTTTTGTGTTTAAGATAGTCGTTTTAGTATTTTATTTAAAATTTACTAAACGAGGAGTGGTGGCCCAGAGGTTAGTGAAGATGGGCCTGTGATCGGAAGTTCGCCAGACAGACAACATCAAAATAAGAGTGGAGAAACACCTACACCTTCCTCCAACCTCATTTGCCCCACTCTGGGCCCTTGAGCAAGGCCCTTAACCTCCACCATCTGCTCCCCTGGGCACCCAAGATGGCAGCTCTCTGCTCCACACATGGTAGATCAGGAAGAGCGTCCGTCGTAAAAACAATTGCCAAATCTTCGTGCGACAGTTCACTGTGGCAACCCCTGAAGAAGGGAGCAGCTGAAAGAAGAAGAAGAGAAAAAAAAATATATATATATATACGTGTACCGTATACTAATATACTAAACAATGCATTGCAAAGGTGAAATTATTGCAGAACACTAGGGTGTTGTACATAAAAACAGCCTGTCTGCTGTTTGATTTACTTAATCTAATGTACCATATTTTTCGGAGTATAAGTCGCATCAGTCCAAAAAAAAAGCATAATGAAGAGGAAAAAAAACATCTAAGTCACTTTGGCGTATAAGTCACATTTATTATGCATCACCACTGACCCGTCGTGTTTATTATGTGTTTATTTAATGGTCAAAACAGCTTTATTTTGCCTGGGCGGCACAGCACCATCCATCCATCCATCCATCCATACATACATCCATCCATCCATCGTGGCCAGAGCAGCTAGCTCTTCAGCGTTCCTCCGCCTGCACCAGCTGAGTAAAACGAGCGTGCACAGGAGGACTCGCTGTTGCAGTTCCTAAAATTTTAAATTGTCAGTCAAAAATTGCATTACAAATATAGAAAAAAATACCATCCATATACAAGTCGCTTTGGCATAAACTGTAAATGCCAAAGGCCACATAGCAAACTTAGCTTTTGAAAATTGTTTACACATGCACTCAAGTTCTGTACTTTTATAACAGCATGTACTTTTCTGCCACTTCCAAAAGTAAAAAAAAAAAACTAATTTGTTTTGATCAAAACTGTTCAGACTTTGACTTTTATTTTCTAAATGCATGCTTCCAAAGAAAACTTGAACAAATAAATAAATAAATAAATAAATACTAAATAAAATAAAATAAAAAACAGGCAAAATCCTAGCAGAAAGATGTTTTTGAATGGTTGCAGAGGTGGAAAGCTGTGACGCTGCATTTGTTTTATTTTTATTTTATTTATAAATGTATTCATTTTCAATTAAAACACAAAACAATTTCACATACTATGTGAAATTACATACCTTTTTTAAGTGTCCTTGGGTGTCCTGAAAGGCGCTTTTAAATAAAATGATTATTATTATTATTATTATTATTATTATTATTATTATTATTATTATTATTATTATTATTATTATTATTATTATTATTATTATTATTATTATTATACTATGAAAACAAAAAAATAAAAAATAAAATGAAAGGTAGCAGAGAGAAGAAAAAATCTTGTAATATCTGCCCCTTTTTAAAAACAATCAATACAAACAATCAATTCAAACAATAATCATCTATAAATAACAGAACAAAATGAATAACTCATCCATTTCTAATACATTACACATTAAACTAATTCATATGTATTTTTTTTAACAATTTGATTTTAATCATTCTCTTAAACATAAACATATACTTGGATTTTTTTACATCATACTCCAAACCATTCCACAATCCAATTTCCTGGATTGAAGTAGACCGTCCCTTCAAACTAGTTCTGTTTTGTGGTTTTACAAATATCTCAGTTCCCTTTAGATTGTAACAACTTTTTCTTTTAACAAAATGCATTTGAATGTTTGCAGGTGTGTTTTTTTTTTTGTAGAACTTGATAAGAAATTGTCTTCTTTCCCTCAAATAATTTGGTAAAATCTGTTGGCATTGATGAGCCTCAAGCAAAAAGGCCATGTTTTTGTGCTGAGTTTATACGTATACACACGTACGCAAACTTGTGGATATGACTTTCAATATGCTAAACTACATTTATTTTCCAGGAGTTTTCTCAAACTGCATTTCCCAACCAACTTTCAAGCTTGTCCTGAACCTGAAGAAAGTTAAAACAACAGATATTTTACTGTTTGCATAGTTTGCATGTGCCAGCAGATCTCACAATGATACCTGGAGTCAATGGATACATCTTATACACTTTTACACAGGTGGTGTAACAGAGGCCACACTTTGGATCCTGTCTCAAAATGTATCTCTGTGAATGCAGTCCGGGTCCAAACAGAGGCTACATTCTGTCATGTGTGAAGCAGTGCGGCCAATTGTGACCGCTCAGTCCAACTTTGCAACACAGCAGGCGACAAAATCTTTGTTTTCACTTGGAGTGTTGATGCAGCAGTGTTGATACAGGTGAATTTTATTGCTGAGTACAGTACGGTGATCAGGGGGAGGGAAGTGCAATGACATTAGACATAAAGAACACAGACAACACCCAGTGATATAAGATCATAGATTATTTATTCCCCTGCTGAGGAACTTTTTATTAATCAATTATGTACAGTTGCAGCATTCAAGAATGGCTTTAACTCAAAACCAGCCATTCATGAGCACGGACCAATCAGAAATCACTCTGGGAATTGGAGGCGGAATCTCTACATCCGATTGGTTAGTGAACAAAAAAAGGGGCGGGGTTACGTAAAAAGCCCAACCACATTACTAAAAAGCCCAACCATAACAAGTTGAGCGCATACGTTAACACCAGCCACACGGTAGTTCAAATGTTGTTCATTAGAACAGCAACCTTTATGATCAAAAGAGCCATTTTTACGCTTTCGTTCACTAAATTAAACGTGCCCAGAGCCGCAACCACCTGATTCATCTGTAATTATCAACTAGTGGCCCATGGACCACTTTAACTTTGTTGTAGTGGCCTGTAGGGGTGACAATATAAAGCTAAAAATATATAATGATTTTTTATTTATTTTTACTTTTATTGATATTTTTTTAAAATGTAAGACAAATTCTTGTAAAGAGAAGGAAAATAGTTTTTTTAAATAAAATAAAAAAACAACTATGTAAATCTATGTCATTTTAATTAAGTATAGAAATAAAGCAAAAAGTTAAAGTATTTGCAAAAGAAATGACAGTAAAACAGCTAAAACTAGAACTTTTTTGTTGTTTGTTCAACTAAAATTCAGTTTTATGTTAGTTTTGGTCATGGCTTTAAAGAGAGGGAGCAAAAAGCCGCATGTGGCTCCAGAGCCACAGGTTGCAGACCCCTGCCACCGTACGAAGCTGTGGTTAAGCCAGACATAGACATCTGAAGCCAGACTCACGTGGTTTTGTTGTGCACGCCATCACCATGAATTACGGTAGTACCGCTTGCTTTCAAAATAAAAGCTGATATCTGATAGATTCAAACGACATAAAAGACAAGACTTGAACCCAAAGATTCCTACTCAGCTGTTTCCACAAAAATGTTTAATCCCACCCTCATATATAAAAGCAGTGAACTGCTGGTGTTGGTAAATAAAATAAAATAAACTTGAGCATAGTGCATCAGAAGGTTGAGCAGCCGCCTCTCAGCGAGAAGGTTGTCCGTTCAAATCCCGGCCTGGGGCCTTTCTGGGTGCAGTTTGCTTGTTCTCTCTGTGCATGAGCTCCATTCCTCAGACCAAAAACATGCATGTTAGTCTGATTGGTAACTCTAAATTGTCCCTATGAGTGAGAAAGTGTCTCTTTGTGGCTCTGTGATTTTACATGCACCATGTAGAATTTCATTTAATCTATAACAATAAAAATAAATCAAGTTCAAGTTTTTTTTTTAAATTGTCATTCACATCACATGAGGTGGAACAAAATTGTGTACTCAAGGTTCTGGTTACACTCAAAAATAGCAAAAATACAAAGTATAAAAATAACAGTAAATAAAGATCTACGATATACACAAAGATATACGCTAAACAAACAAGAAGACAACTTTTATTAAATAACTGTGAGATTTGAAGATTTGTTTGTTATATCTGTATTTTACACTAGTCAGTGTTGTCACGTTTTTTCCTTGAACTGTGGTGTTTGCTTCATGCAACGACTGTTTCATGTGTTATATCGCAAAACCACCCGGAGCATGGCCTCTAGTGATGCATTGGGTGAGTAAATTAGTTGGATTATGTTGATTTTCTGTTCTTTAATATTGTATTGACATTAGGTATTTACTGGTATGATGAAAATGCTAACATGCTGTACATTGCCAGTGGTATTTACAGATGCAGACAGTTGACGGAGGACATTTTATGTAGTTACAGGATGTATAAATCAGCTTCATGTCTGATTAAAGACGCTGATGAACATTATTTTGAATTATTTAGTCATTTGTACATTGAAACATCAAAGTTTTATAGTGAGATGTAATTATTTAAATAATTGTGAAAGCTCTAAAGTTGAAAGCATTAACTAAATTAAAGGTCTAACGCTCCTTGAAGGAATGCATTTCATCAAACGCAAGAGTTTTAAATTGAGAACATTGTATTATAAGATTGGATGCAGTAAACATTTTAATCCATCATTGGAAATTAATATCATCTCAAATTTTATTATGAGATTTGTGATCTCTAGCACTTGAACTATGTTTTAAGGAGGACTGTCTGCTGCCACACTCACTGCGGTTCAGTTATCTGAAAAACTGAAAGAGTAGTTGCAATTTTAAGGTTGGCCTATAGGTCAATTAGCCTTGGTGGCCATCTTCATTGTGGTGAGTAGAAAAGTTAATGAGACGTTCCTGTTCAGTCAAGGAAAATTTCATATAAATCTACCAAACGGTTCCTGGAATATTTTTGATAAAAGACACAGTTTTATTCTTACAGGTAATTTCTAAGTGCTACACATGAAGCAGAGTGTTTGGCTGTTGGAGTACATGCTAGGATGAATCTCAGCTACTTCCACACCGAAGTGGGTTAGGGTGGGTCCTCCACACCGAAGTATAGCTCAGTATATTTAAAACTCCTCAACTTAATCCCATTTAGTTGATCTATGGTTGAGTAGATGTGGTGGTTATCTTCAACTGGTTGACTCCCAAAGTTACAGATTTACTTACAATCAATTGGTTGCACATGCTGAAAATCATTTATTTCATAACCTAATTTGAGAATGTATAGGTCCAATGAGCAGACAAGCAGTCATTTTCAGTATAATAAAAGAGATTTCCAACTTATTCTGCAGATCCAGTGTGACACGTGGGAGAGATGGTTCCAGCAGCAGAGCTGAGGCTTCAGTGAAGGTGTCCTGGAACAAGCCAGAGAAAACAGCTGGATCTGTCAGTTCACTGTTTCAAATAATGTTACTGTTCTTACTAGTGGTTTTTCTAAATACATTTGATACAATATTACTTAGATATTATGTAATTCTACAGAAGTGTTTAACAAGGGTTTTCTAAGTCGCTTGTACTGTTAAAACGTGTACTGTATTATAATACTGTATACGTATATGTCTTTATAAGAATGTGTTTTACATAACATATTACAAGCATAAAGGTATGACAATGAGTTGTCATATTATGAAACAATTTTGAGTATGAAGACTGTTTCAAATCTGGGATCGCAATGCTTCGTATTTTTAAATTACAAATATTTATAATGTCTTTGAAATGTAATCTCAGTTTGTTGGTTAACTGTTGATGCTAATTCAAAGTCTTTGAATAAAAACAATCTTGAAGAGAAAACCAGTTAAAACATGTTTCATGGTCTAATTTTTTTGAAGGTAATAAAAGATTGGGCTGTAATTGTGTGAGCCACATCTGGAGGTGGTCTGTCAGCCTGAATGAGTCTGGTCAAACTAACAGTTTGTATATGAAACACAGAAACCTTGCAGAAAAATAGAGATCATTTTAGATTTTCGGGGACTTTAGTTTTGAAATTCCCCATCAGATTAAGGGGTAGCTGTGATGTAGTGATAGGACAGCTGACTTGGAACCAGAAAGTCACAGGTTCAATTCCCAGCCGTGCCCACATTTCATGGTGTCCTTGAGCATGACACTTCTCCAGGTGCTTCCATAGCTGCTCACTGCTCCACTTGGTGCATCTCCCAAACATAGAAGAAAACACATAGCACTTCCACTTTTTATTTTTTTGATAAGATATATATAAGTTAGTTAATATTTAATGAACTATAAGGAATAATTGTGACAATTTATGTGTTTTTGTTGTGTTATTTATGATTATTGCTTGAACTGATTGTTTGAATTGATTTTGTTAAGAAGGGGCAGAAATAATAAGATTTCATTCTTCTTCTGCTGCCTTTCATTTTATAGGTATTTTGTTTCTGAAATTGTATTTGTGTTTTTTTAATTGAAATTAAACGAATTAACGTATAAACTAAACTAAAATTTCAGATGTTGTTCAGAATTGGTGAGCCACATATGGAGGTGGTCTGTCAGCCTGAAGTGAGTTTCGTCTTTGGAAACTTTGGTTTTAAAGAACACAGAAACGGGGTGAAAATAAGGGCGAGATACACTCGAGCGTCCTCACGATACGCCAATACGCAGCGTACGTACGCCCCGTACGCAGCGTAGCCCCGCGTAGCCCCTCAGGGCAAGTACGCGCAAAAGTATTTTTTTACTACGCATACGCGATTCGCATACGCGATGCGCGGTGTCTGACCTAAACTTCCCCGGCGCCGGACTGTTTTGTATGTTACACAAATGAAATAAATTCCTCTTTTTTATCGCTGATCGGGCCTTTTCTTTTGTTTTTTTGCCTAAAGTCAAGTAACCGCTTCTTCCTCCGTTCACTCGATGAATGAAATGAATGAATTCAGGTCCTACCTGGGTGCGCGATGTTTTATATATTCCCTGGTGGGCTGTGGTGGGCTGTGGGCTGCAGGAAAAGCACTCCGTGCTCAGCTGCTCATATTACAACAAGGAGAACGCGAGCGTTTGGAGCGAAAAACTAGCGGAAGTGACGATCGGAAGTGACGGTACGGAGGAAATGACGTTAGAATTTGGAGCGAAAACACGAGAATCTACGCGAGAACGAAAGCCGAGTGTAGCAGCGGCTCCGTATACGCGCGTATACGCGCGTATACGCGCATATACGGAGTCTGCTTCAGTGTATCTCGGGCTTAAAGGGCAAATTACAGATTTTGAGTACCGTATTTTTCAGATTATAGGTCGCACCGGAATATAGGTCGCAGTGTCCAATTATTGCCAAAAAATTGGAAAAATCCATAAATAGGTTGCACCTACGTCACCGCCAACATAACGCGTCATCCACCGCAACCCGGCAATATGAACAGAGTGTTTAGCTCTGCTGCTAATGTCTGCCAGAAGCTAACACGAGACGAGTCCGTCTCTGAAAACACAAATAAAAAATTGAATCTCATCTCAAATGTTTCCTCCAGGACATAGTTACGTACATTAAAGCCTTATAATTACTCTGTAAGCAGAAAAAATATAAACCGATTGGTTTCGAAGCTATTTATAACATAAAAAGAAATACAACCACAAGCTAACAGAAGCTATGCTAATAAAATATCGTTTTTTTTATTTTAATCTCAAACATCTAATAAAGCGTACTCACTTGTAAACGTCCACACTGTGATTCCATTCTGTAAGTTTCAGAAAAATCCGCTGAGTGGTTCTTGACTGTGGAAGAGTCTGCGTGAGGTTAATTGGACATCATTAACCTCACGCAGACTCTTCCACTGGTACATTTTCATCTTTAAATCACTTCTTGGTCTGCTGCCCTCATACATCTCCTCCTACATGTCTTTGCGTGAGTGCAGCTACAGCGTGCGCTCTCAGGACATGATTACCTGCAGTGTTCCGTCAGTGAGGACTGAACTTGGAAAAAGGGCCTTCTCCTACTCCGCTCCTGCTTCATGGAATATCTTACAAAAAGATCTGAAGCTCTCGAACTTGACTTCTCTAAATGGTTTTCAGAATCTGTTGGAATCCTGGCAAAAACCAATGCAGATTTGTTCCTGTCTTTGATTTTATACGTCTACCTTATAATGTTTTGCTAGTTTTTTGATACTTTGTTAAAAAAAAATAATAATAATAATAATTAGAAAGTTCATTCTCAATAGTCCAGGTATCAAATCCGCTCATTCTCAATCAGTTCATCTGGACAGTTTCTTTTTAGTAGAAACGTTTCACCCTCACTCCAGAGGGCTTCGTCAGTCAGAGCAGTCCAAACGTTTCTACTAAAAAGAAACTGTCCAGATGAACTGATTGAGAATGAGCGGATTTGATACCTGGACTATTGAGAATGAACTTTCTGGTCTTGAACCACTTTGGACATGTCTGCCTGCCTGGGAGGAGTCGACGAGGGACAAGCCCCCAGAAACCATCTTGGCTACAGCAAACTGGTTGGTCCACTTAAGTTGTTTACTTGGTGGGGTAGCTTCAGTTTGCTTTGGACTGCTCTGACTGACGAAGCCCTCTGGAGTGAGGGTGAAACGTTTCTACTAAAAAGAAACTGTCCAGATGAACTGATTGAGAATGAGCGGAATAATAATAATTCTTTTTTTTTCTCTTTTTTTCTATTGTTTATTGTTTGTTTGTTTATTGTTTATTGTTTAAGGAAATTCTACCATTGCTGTTCATTGTTCTTTAGTTTTAGCAGGTCGCTTTCGTAAATGAGCCCATGAGGTTCAAAAGATTTACCTGACTAAATAAAGGTTGAATGAATGAACTTATCTTGCAAACAAACAGCTAACAAACAGAGCTAACATAAGCCACATCCAGCCCAGGAGGCCGACAGAGTCAGTCCGAGCAGAGGAGCTTTTTTTCGGACACATGAGCTGGAAACCAGAGCCATATAAAGTGAGAGTTGCGACACTCCCATAGAGTTCCATTGTAAGAATGGAATGCGGAAGTCACATGGGTCATGGAGGGGGCGATTTGTTCCATGGCTCTGGTTAAAGGACAACACCCACCGTGACAGTAACAATTCACCATATTGGAGAATTACTGTAGTATTTTATGAATTTTATTTTCATTTTTGCATTTGGGCCAGGCGAGGGTTAAAAAAAAAAAAAAAAAACAACCCACTCCCGAATGAATCCGGAAACCTGGCCGAAAAGTCCCGAAGGGTCATGCCTCTTGTTACATGAATCTCCACCCAGAAGGCAGAAGGTAGGAGTGAGTTTCCATGGAGGTTTATGAGAGAGAGTGCGTTAAAACTGCATATTTCCTGCATATTTCCTGCATATTTCCTTGTGCATTTGTGTGTGGACCGCTCTGATTTTATTTATTATTTATTTTATAACACCGCTGCGACCGTTGCTGCTCTCATTCTGCCCCTGAGGAGCGAGCTGCGCGCGGTCTCTGGCTCCTCGTTCCGCTCCGCTGGTCACCTTTGAAGTTCCTCGTGCCGGTGTAATTTGCTCCCTCGAGTGTATTTGCTCTCGTCAGCCTTGTTGCGGGGAGGTATCGTCCTATCTCCATAGGGAGGGTCGGGAACGCGCGCGGGCAGAGCTCAGCTGCGAGGCTGGGTGCCTTTCTCACGTGGGGGAGAGAATAAAAAGTCGATGCGGAAATGAATGAATTTGTCGCGATCAAACGAATTAAACTAGTATGTCTAAGTGGATGCTCGCTCAGAATATGAGTGAGCGACAGCAGGATTAATCAACAGGCAGCTTTAGGGAATATTTAAAAATGCTTCCTTTTTCTTTTCCTCTGCTCGCCTGTAACTCCAAGGCGTCACTTTGGTGACGTGAATGCCCTTGTGAATGCCCATATATGGAGAGGGGCAGATTTTCCCGGAGCTGCATGCTAAAATCTGCTATAAATCATGAAATAACACATTTAGTGTTATTTCTCCACAATATAAGTAAACGCTCCTGTATTATTTTTAAATAAACTAATAAATATTAATGGCGATGCAATTTGAAAACATGGTGGGTGTTGGGCTTTAAATATCCAAATGCACTTTGTTAAAAGACAAAGCTGTTATAATCTTAAGGGGACAGAGTTGTTTGTAAAACCACAATTCAGAACCAGTTTGAAGGGACGTTCTACCTCAATCCAGGGAATTAGATTATGGAATGGCTTGAAGAATGTAGTTAAAAATGCCAATTAAAGTCTGAAGCTGCCTGCAGTAGCGCTCCATCGCCGCCAGAGGGCGCAGCTCCACAAGGTTTCCATAGCCGTTGTTTGGAACGATTGACCGCCTGTCGGCGACATCAAAGAGTGTCGGAAATCTCTATATATATGGCTCTGCTGGAAACGGTCTTCTTCTTCTTCTTCTTGGGTCGGTGTACTCCTCTGGAAGTGGTACTGCACTGCACCCTTAGTGGCCGAAAGTGGTACTGCACCATTTTCTGCTAAAGTGAAAAAGGCTCATAACTGAGTCAAAAATTTGTCTAAAAATATGGAGAAAAAAAATCCATAAATAGGTCGCACTGGTGTATAGGTCGCAGGCCTTGAAAAAACCATAAAAAGGTGCGACCTATAATGCGAAAAATACGGTAGCTTTAATTGCGACATGCCATATCAGATGTTTGTGAAAATTGATGAGCCACGTCTGGAAAGTCTCCTGTCAGCCTGGAGTGAGTCTGTTTTTTGGAAACAAACATGGCAACTCAGGAAAAAAATTAATGGACATTCTTAAATAATGAACAAACAATCGAGCACACAAAAAGAATGACAAAGAAAAAAAATGTTGTGGGTCTGTAATTACAGTATTGTAATTTTAGAACATAGAACAGCAAGAATTACATCAATATTACCGTATTTTCTGGAATATGGGTCGCACCTGAATATAGGTCGCATTGTCCAATTATTGACAAAGAATTGAAAAAATCCATATCGCACCTGAATATAGGTCGCACCTACGTCAAAATGTGGACCGTGTTTAGCTCTGCTGCAAATGTCTGCCACAGGAGCGCACAGCAAGGCTTTTAAGAAGATTAACACTTAAAAACAATTATTTGTTTGATAAAAATTATAGCAAATATGTGTCTGAGCTTAAGAAAAAATTGTTAGCTGACATTATTGTAAGAGTGTGTCTCAGTTTAATTTTTGTTAATAAATGATTACAAATCGGCTTATTTTATAAAAAGCCATAAATAGGTCGCACCTGAATATAGGTCGTAGGGCATGCAAAAATGATAAAAAGTCGCGACCTATATTCCGAAAAATACGGTAATTTTAGAACATTCAACAGCAAGAATCACATCAATATAAATTCTCCCTCTCACAGTCTGCTCATTGAATTGATAAAGCTTCCTCGGATGAGAAACGAAACGTTTTCTGTTACAAATAAAGTCCAGTTGTTCTGTATTGAACGCCTTTTTTGATTTTATCATGTCCTGGACGACTGAGAATCTTCACCAGCATATCTATCGGTCTTTTGCAGACACGTGACATTTTGCACTCCCGGTCGCCATATTGTATGGATACCGGTTCATTTAAACAGAGGAAGTCCATGCCTTAGCTGCTACCTCGTAAGGATCAATGTTGTTAATTGAAGCTAACTTCACCATGTAACGTTCTCTGGCTTCAAGGTTGAGTTTCTCTCTATAAGGCTTCTGCTCATTTTTATATTTAGTTTGCATTTTGCTGATGTATCGCACTGTGTTTAACATGGACTTCCTCTGTTTGAATGAACCGGTATACACCCAACATGGCGACCGTAAGTGCAAAAAGACATGAGCCGTGACGTCACGTGCAAAAGACCGATAGTCGATACATGGAAAAATATTGGAATTTTTTCATATTTATTTTACCAACACCAGCAGTTCACTGCTTTTTGAATACGAGGGTGGGATTAAACCTTTTTGAGGAAACAGCTGAGGAATGTTGATTCCGTTACAGCTTCGACTGCTGCTCAAGTCTTAACACGACTCATCTGTAGTTTGAACCCATAGACATTATATATAGTAGACCAAGCATAGCCTGCTCAACGCAGGATTTAGGGCAGCCATCTTGGCGCTGTCGCCCTTGTACTTTGCTGCATACAAACTATCAGAAAATGCCTCACCACTTCTTTGAAATAAGATCAATAATAGTGAGTGTAACATTTTTTCTGAATGCTCAGCTTAAGAAGGCAACAAGGCTCCTTAGTTTCAACTGTTGCCTTTTTATTTTTGCTTTGTTATAACAGTTATGTGCAGTTCAGTCAGTACAAAATAACTTCAATAAACTCACTAAATCACAGTATATGAATAAAATAACATGGACCTCATTCAGACAATGTTTTTGTGTACACACTCCCAGATATCACGTTTTTGTTTTAAAGGTTTCCAAAAGATAAATATATGTATATATATATATATTTATGTATATATATATATATATATATATATATATATATATATATATATATATATATATATATATATATATA
>JBBPBX010018630.1:5813-16821 GCA_038048925.1 Garcialebias charrua | reverse complement strand
TGTATATATATATTTATATATATATATATATATATATATATACTGTATATATAATTACAGTATCTAATATGTATACATAATGTGTGTGTGAATAAATTGCATCTTTGGTTGTATCTTGCTAAACATGTCATATAATTAAGTATGGTATTCCACCAAAATTATTTAAATATGCTAAACTATATGTTCCTATACATGCAGTTTTAATAGCTGTATGCCTAACATTTAAATATGTGGCAATGGGATTACTATTCAGCGTGTTATGATTGATTAAATGCGCTGATACTTTATTGTGCCTGCCAAATATATAAGGCTGAGTGGAGCGGTGGCCAGCGCCAAGATGGCCGCCTGAATTATTATTATTATTTTTTTTTTTAGTTTAGTTTAGTTTAAGCTGTTTTCGCAGCTGAGAGTAGACGGTACACAGGAACCTTTTAGGTTTCGGCCAACGTTTCTTCTTACGTTTACCTCTTTCTGTGTAATTCAGGTGTGTCACAACCATCGGCACAGTCGCAGGTGCGTCTGTTTGTTCAGACTGCAACAGGTCACTGTCGTTGTGTGTGTTTTCCCACCTCTTGACTGAAGAAGGGCTCTTTGAGTCTGTAGAAACTGTCATTTCTGATTAGATCTAGACTCAAATGCTCTTGAACCAAGGTTTCCTCGAAAGCTTGGCTGATTGCCGATTTATCTGTCCCAGAGGACAGTACAGCGTCTTCGGTGTGGGATCCTCGGATCTCCACACCTTCTTCTACCTGTGGTAGGTAGTGTTCAGTGAGTGCTGAATGTTTCAGCTCGCAGAGGAGGTTCTCTTGCTGGGCCAGAGCTGGGTCCAACTGTTGTGTCTCTTCTGCCTCATCTCTATTTGAAGGTTCACTTACCAGGCTTGTGATCTCGGTTGGGGAGTCATCCGTGCCTTCTGCGGTACCATCTGTTAGACAGACCGTGTCATGACCTTCAGGATCTTGTTGACTGTCAGCATTCTGTTTGCTGTCAGCATCTTTATTTTCAATTCAAATACGTCAGCACACTTAAATTTAACACAACAGACATAAATACTAGATGTTAAGCATACTGTATTTAGTCTGTGGGCTCTTTAACTTAAAAATAGTTTCCAGCTTAGATTGAGAGGGGAAAGAAATAGGAGGAAAGATTTAAGAAGAAATTATCATGAGCATGATACCAGAGTGACACTTCTCATCCGACTTCTGCTAAAATCCAGGTACGTTTTGTAAACAGCTCTTTACCTTTTGACGACTGCCCGGTAAGAGGGACGACCTTGTAGCCTTTCAGATGCACGGATTCTTGTGGGAACCAGTACGATACCTTCAAGCAAGGTTCTGGTTTACGTTTTCCAACGTCTCCTGGTTTTGCTTGGTCATCAGAGAATATGTCAGCTTCAGGCCTCTGACTTCAAGATAAACTTATTCCAGGAAGGAATAGACAAAGTTCTTGATCTTACGCTTGTTCGAAGTAGACTCATAACAGCCTGTTATCAGTCCTTAGCTGAAGACGCCGGTCGTTAGCTCTTGACCACACGTGTCCAGCTCTTGGGAAAGTTCACATCTCTTGGAAGTTCCCAGCAACTCTTCAGACTCTTGCCGACTCTGAAGTGTGTCAGCAAAACTTAGGACTAGTACTTAAGGAAGGACCAGTCGAGGAGTTCACCTCTACATGCTGATTATAAAAACAATTGTTGCTGATGAAATCACCAACTCTAATCGATATGGAATTTTTTTTTTCTGGAGAGGAGGGTCCGTCGGATAGTCGAACCTCGGATTCAGGAGGAGCAGTGTGGTTTTCGTCCTGGTCGTGGAACACTAGACCAGCTCTACACCCTCAACAGGGTCCTGGAGGGTGCGTGGGAGTTTGCCCAACCAGTTTACATGTGCTTTGTAGACTTGGAAAAGGCATTCGACCGCGTCCCTCGGGGGGTTCTGTGGCGGGTACTCCGGGAGTATGGGGTACCAGGCCCATTGATATGGGCTGTTAGGTCCCTGTACGACCGGTGTCAGAGCTTGGTCCGCATTGCCGGCAGTAAGTCAGGCTCGTTTCCGGTGAGAGTTGGACTCCGCCAAGGTTGCCCTTTGTCACCGATTCTGTTTATAACTTTTATGGACAGAATTTCTAGGCGCAGCCAAGGTGTTGAGAGGATCCGTTTTGGTGGCCTTAGAATCGCTTCTCTGTTTTTTGCAGATGATGTGGTCCTATTGGCTTCATCAGCTCGTGATCTACAGCTTTCACTGGAGCGGTTTGCAGCTGAATGCGATGCGGCCGGGATGAGGATCAGTTCCTCCAAATCCGAGGCCATGGTCTTGAGCCGGAAAAGGGTAGCGTGCCCTCTCCGGGTCGGGGAGGAGGTCCTGCCCCAAGTGGAGGAGTTTAAGTATCTCGGGATCTTGTTCACGAATGAGGGAAAACTGGAGCGTGAGATCGATAGGCGGATAGGTGCAGCGTCCGCAGTGAAGCGGGCGCTGTACCGGTCTGTCGTGGTGAAGAGAGAGCTGAGTCAAAAGGCAAAGCTCTCAATTTACCGATCGATCTACGTTCCCACCCTCATCTATGGTCATGAGCTTTGGGTTATGACCGAAAGAACAAGATCTCGGATACAAGCGGCTGAAATGAGTTTTCTCCGCAGGGTGGCTGGACTCTCCCTTAGAGATAGGGTGAGAAGCTCAGTCATCCGGGAGGGACTCGGAGTAGAGCCGCTGCTTCTCCACATCGAGAGGAGCCAGTTGAGGTGGCTCGGGCATCTGGTTAGGATGCCTCCTGGACGCCTCCCTGGTGAGGTGTTCCGGGCATGTCCCACCGGGAGGAGACCCAGAGGAAGACCCAGGATACGCTGGAGGGACTATGTTTCTCGGCTGGCCTGGGAACGCCTTGGGATTCCCCCAGAGGAGCTGCTCCAAGTGGCTGGGGAGAGGGAAGTCTGGGCCTCCCTACTTAGGCTGCTACCCCCGCGACCCGACCCCGGATAAGCGGAAGAAAATGGATGGATGGATGGATTTTTTTTTTTTATTGAACATTTTAGAACATACAGAACAAAAGGCACACAAATAACAAATGACAATCTCAAAATTACAATGATGTATATAAACATGTACAAATATCTACTAACATACCTCCTAATGTAAACATTCTTAAATTAACATATCGACCATCATAACCGTAAATTTGGGTAATAGACTTATTTGAAAGATTGCAAATAATACAGTCCAAGTAAAATAAACAATAACATAACTATTTATCTAACATTCTACATAATTACTTAAAATAATTTGTCAGAGGGCTATATAATCTGAGCGAGGTGATCAAAGAGCTTTTTTGCTTGTGGTTTTTTAGCACAGTTTAAAGAAAGTTTTAACAACTGGAGTTCTTGTTTGAATACAGACCATAATGGTTTAGACTTGCCATATCTGCATTTATGTATATAGAATTTTAATATTATGATAATGTTATTAACAAAGTATTCATCTTTTTTATTCTCAGATACATATCCATATAAGATATTCTGAACGGAGAAGGAGTCTATGTTCATGGACTTGATGGTCAGGAGATCGTGAAGGGATTTCCATAATGTGTTCACAGAATGACAGAAATAAAATAAATGTTCTGTTGTTTCAGGTTCATTACATATATAACAATTATCACATTCAAATTTAAATCTATTTCTGATAAACTCGTTAGAAGGATAAATATTATTTAGAGTTTTGAAATGTAATTCTTTATATTTAGGTGGAAGAGGGAAACCCAGATATTGTGTCATAATTTTTATTCTTTCCTTCTTATCATAGAAATCATGAAACTTTCTTCTTACCTGACCAGTATATATTGTTTTTATTAAATGTTGTCTTAAGAAATTGTTATTACATTTATTGTGTGTTAAATTTAGTCCATTGAGATTGATGCTCGGTAAACTAACTGTTGGTTTAGTTTCATAATTATTTTTAATTAACTGAACAAATGCAATTGGTATATTTTTTATTATTTTATCATAGTCTTTTTTGGTGCAGATTAGGTTATATTTTTTTGTGAATTCTTCATATTCATATAGATTTCCCTTTTCATCCATTAGATGAGTGAGTGACCATATTTGCTTCTCCATCCATGTTTCCATGAACACAGACTTCCTTCTATGTAGAACAACTCTGTTGTTCCAAAATGGAACATTATGAGGACTGAAATTATGTTTGTAAGCTATTTTCCAGTTTAATAACACCTGTTGGTGAAAAGCAGATAATTTAACAGGTAATTTAGGAATGTCAAAGTCACATCTCAACAGGAAGTCAATACCTCCAACTTTACTAAAAACCAAAGTGGGGACGGCAAACCAAACCTCATGAGCATTTTTCAGAAATGATTGAAGCCATTTAAGTTTTAATACGCCATTCATAATTTCAAAATCTATTGCTTTAATTCCACCATCTTCATAATTTTTAACTGTATCTCCTTTTTTGATATAATGATGTTTATTTCTCCAAATAAAGTTAAAGTTTAATTTATTAATTTCCTTAATAATTTTTGGAGGTATGGCTATGGAGGATGCAGGGTAAACCAGCCTTGATAAAGTCTCCATTTTGGTTAATAGTGTCCTACCAGAAAGAGTTAAGTCTCTCTGCAACCAGTTATTTAATATCAATTTGCATTTAGTAATATTATTATCAACATTCAGTTTGACACAATTGCTTGCAGTTTTTGTGACCCAAATGCCCAGGTATCGAACCTCCAGTTTGACCGGTATGTTGTGAAAAGATGATTGAGAACAATCATGAATACTCATTAATTCACATTTTTCCAAATTTAACTTTAGTCCTGATGCTTTAGAGAATGCTTCTACTGTTTGGATAGCCAGTGGAATCTGATCTTTATTTTTTAGAAATAGAGTCGTATCGTCTGCTAGCTGACTTATGATAATATTTTGATTCATAATTTGTAAACCATGAAGACTGGAGTTTCTTATAGAGACAGCCAAGAGCTCCGTAACGGTGATAAACAGGAGAGGTGAAACACTGCATCCTTGTCGAATCCCTCTTTTTATTGTGAATCTGGGACTTGTTCCTTCTGCTAAGGAAACACAGCTGTTAACATCTGTATGCAGCATTTTGATTATGTTCAAAAACTTCTCACCAAAGCCAAAATGTTTGAATGTTTCAAAAATGATAGGATGTTCTACAGCAGGGGTGGGCAAACTTTTTGACTCGTGGGCCACAGAGGGTTCTAAAATTTGACAGAAGGGCCAGACCAGGAGCAGATGGATGGAGTGTTTTGGTAATTCACCTCATTAGAGAAAAAATAACGGGATATGTAGAAAACGTGCTTTAATTTCAATAGAAATGAACAGAAGCATTACAACAAAATATCTCTTCCAAGTCCCACAGAATTTCTTACTGAAATTACTCTTGAAACACTGAAAATGCAATTAACAAAATACAGCTTTTTTTTTTTAATTACTAACAGTTACCATTTTTTTTACCACACGGAGTTTTGCGTGGAAAATGGCGTACGCAAGGTTTTTGTGCGTACGCACCGTTGATACATGAGGCCCCTGCTGTCTCCACTATACATTCCTTTAAAAACTCGCCTTCAGACAGAGGCTTGCTGGCCTTTGCTATTTTGAATGATAGCATAAAACTTGCCTTGGTACTTGACTCTTGGATGGCACTTTGAAAAACATTTTGTTGAGCTAGTAAATTAGCTACCAACCTCTGAGCAGTAGCTTCCCGTTCTTTCTCTGACTGCTTGCTAGCATAGTTGGCATGTTTTGTGGTAAAGTGATGGATGATGTTATATTCTTTAGAAACCGCCACAGTCTCTTTGCATATCAGGCATACAGCATTAGATCTGTGTTCGGTAAAAAAATATTTAGTTGTCCACTCCTTATTAAACACTCGACATTCTCTGTCCACTTTTCTTTTTTTAGCTCCGCTCATAATTACAGAAGGGTTGAGCTGTCAAAGACAGAAAATGCTGAGTAATGATGCGTTCATAGGGTGTCGGAATGATCGTAAAAATCACTTTCCCACTGGGAAAAACAACTCGGCAAGATGAATCTTCCAACACCACTTGAATGCAGCATAAGACAGCGCACCTCAACAAAGGTCAGTGTATCAGAGTGTGCCATTTATCGGGAAACGCCACAATTGCAGGGAAAATAAACAATAACAAGGTTTATAATTTATTCTGATTCGGGGGGCCGGATTAAAATGCTTAATGGGCCGCATACGGCCCCAGGGCCGTAGTTTGCCCATCCCTGTTCTACAGAATCAAAGGCTTTCTGAAAATCCAGAAATAAGATCATACCGTCATCAGGAATTAAATGGGCATATTCAATTAAATCTAGAACCAGACGAATATTGTTATTAATTGATCTACCTTTGAGAAAACCAGACTGAGTCGAGCTAATTATATTGGATAAACCTTCTTTTAACCGAGCTGCAATCTAGAGAAAACTAATTACATGATATTCGGTAATAAAAAGAAAACTGTTGATGTTCCACTCAAAATTGAGGATGTTGAGATTTGTAGAGTGAATGAGGTGAAGTTTTTGGGTGTTATCATTGATGACAAACTGACATGGAAACAACACATAAATTCTGTAAGAATAAAAATAGCTAAATCGATAGCAGTACTGTACAAAGTCAGAGACCTATTGAATGATAAAGCTCTGTATTTGTTGTATAACACAATCATTGTTCCACACTTAATCTATTGTATTGATGTTTGGGGGAAAGCGTGTAAAACAATCACAAAGCCTATTTTTGTATTACAGAAAAGAGCTGTAAGAATTATCACTAGAAAGCATTACCGTCATCCATCAAGTACATTATTTTATCAACTAAAATTATTGAAGTTCCATGATTTGGTAGACTATAATATTTTATCAGTTATGTATAGAGCTCAAAATAATGCATTACCTTTAAATATCCAAATGCACTTTGTTAAAAGACAAAGTTGTTATAATCTTAAGGGAACAGAGTTGTTTGTAAAACCACAATTCAGAACCAGTTTGAAGGGACGTTCTACCTCAATCCAGGGAATTAGATTATGGAATGGCTTGGAGAATGTAGTTAAAAATGCCAAGTCAATGTTTACATTTAAAAAAATGATCAAAACAAATGTGTTAAAAAATATATGTGAAATAACGTAATGTGTATTGTATTAGTTAGAAAATTAGAAAGAGTTAGTCATTTTGTACTGTTGGTTGAAGATTATTATTGTTTACATGGTTTGACTACTGTTGTTTAATCTGATTGTTGGAGATAAGGGGCAGATATAATAAGATTTATTCTTCTTTCTGCTACCTTTCATTTTTTTTACATTTTGTACACTATCATTATGAGATTGTCTTGTATTGTTTCTTTTGTAAAAAAAATGAACAAATTTAATAAACATAAACATAAACATAAACTGTAGTAAATATTTTATAATCTGTGTTGAGAAGTGTGATGGGTCTTAAATTATTCAAGTTTCTTTTATCTTTTCCTGGTTTGGGTATCAATATGATGACACCTTGTTTCATTGTTGTCATCAATTCTTTTTTATGAATACATTCCATAACTGCTTCAAACAACAGTATTTTTATGTCCTTCCAAAAGAATTTATAAAAATTTGCGGTAATACCATCTGAGCCAGGAGCTTTATCTGATGCTACTTTTTTAATAACACAGTCAAATTCTTCTATTTGAAAATCTTCTTCACAAATGGACCTAAATGTTTCATCAATGTTAGGGATAACATTTTTAATTTTTATAAAAAATGATTCTGAGTCTTGCTTTGAATATGAGGATGTAAACAGATTACAGTAAAAGTCATGAACTTCTCTGGATATTTGTTTTGTTTCTGTAACTTCCTCACCGTTAATTATGAGACTGTTAATTGTATTTTTCATCTGTCTTTGTTTTTCCAAATTAAAAAAATATGAAGTATTTTTCTCACCCTCTTCCAGCCACCTTGCTCTTGACCGTATGTATGCTCCACGAGCTTTATTTTGATAATATTCATCTAGTTTACATTGCAACTTATTGATATTAATTTTGTCTTCCTCACTCCAGTCAGATTTATGATAATAAAAGATTAGTTCCTTGGTTAGTTTAGTTTCTTCTATTTGTCTCTCTTTTTGTAATTTTTTACTGAAGGAGATAGAAAATTTTCTAACAGTAAATTTGAAGAATTCCCATTTTTGTATTGCTGTCACTAAACTTGTGTCATTTGTAACATCTTGAATTATTTTACTAATACTTTTACAATATTCGTCATTCTTTAATAAGTTAGCATTGAATTTCCAGTAACCTTTGAAATTATTTTTAGTTTCAGTTTTGGATATTCGCAGGTTTATGGTGCAGTGATCACTTAAGCCGCCTGAAATCTCGTCAGCTCCGGCGAGAGCGGGCCATGCGGTATCTAGTGTTCTATATATGATATCTATGTTTGAACCTGCCGGATACCAACTTTTATTTTGAAAGCACCTCGCAGCGGCACCACCGTAAACCATGGTGTTGGCGTGCACAACAAAACCGCCGTCATTCCCCAGCGGAGTCTCGTTTGATCGCAGTGAACAGCTGAGATAAGGCGAATGGACCGACTAAAACGAGTTTAAACCGACTGCAGTTCCACAGCTGGGGCGTCAGGTAGGAGCACGCGAACCGTTGTCATAACAACCGAAGTAGTAAAGTGTCGTGGCGCGCGACAACTTTTAACTGTGCTAATATTTAGGTTGTGTTTTTAGCTTCACTTTTTAGTTCACGTTTTGTTTCTGGCTTTTCAAACAAGCTCGCAACATGTAGCAGGTCGTGGCAGGTAAAAGACAAACAAACAAACAAACATAACCGTTTTGTAGCTGAAAAACAAACAAACAACAACAAAAAGTGTTCCTGTTGTGACACACAGGCACTTTCAACAACTATTATCCTGCTGAAACAGGAAAACAGCTGCTTCTGTCTTCACTGGGCCTAACTTTATGACTTTTATTAGATACGATTTTGATTCAAACAAACAAACAAACAAACAAACAAACAAACAAACAAGGTTGTTTGGAACAATATTACTGTTGAAAATAAGCTCTGTTTAAAGTCTAGGTTAGTTGCTGTGTTTTGGATGTTTGGGATGATCGTTAAACTTAGTTTAGTTCACAAAGTCAAGATAATAAAGTTATTTTATGGCACCTGTTAGGACTTATCTTGCTTCAACACACCATGACCTGTTCAAGGATTGAGCTGGAAAACTAACCCCATTTTTTATTTATTTTGGTATTTATTGATCAAAATGTGGTCAATGTTTTGTGCAAGAGCTGGCAGCTGTCTGGTCATTAAAAAAAAGTTTACATTTCTTGGATTGCAGTTTAGAAGATGCAGAATTGAGATTTCTTAGACGACTTTCTGCTTGTAACATTTCTGGTTTCTTGGCATTGCGTAAATAGGTGGTTTTGTCAAAAAGTTAAAAAGCAAATGGTTCACAATAATCAAACTCGTAGGGATGCAGGGAAAAATCAATTTTTTAAAGAATCTAGATTCTTAGGCCTGGCGATTCAGAATCGATTCTAAAAGCCCCAAAATCGATTTTTTTTTTTTTACATTAAAACCCAAAAGATAAAGAAAATAAAACCATATCTCATAGTATATGAAAGAATACATAAAATGAAAGGTGGCAGAAAGAAGAAGAAATCTTATTTTATCTGCCCCTTTTTTCAAAAACAAAACAAGTTCAAACAATCAATTCAAACAATAATCTTCTATAAGTAACAGAGCAAAAAGCTAACCTAATACTGGTTATTTAAGTTACAGAATTTAATGCATTCCTGTATTATTTGTTCATATTTTTGGAATAAATATCAAACGATGCAAAAAAAATTGATACAATAAGGAACCTAAAATTAACGTTTTAAATAAATGTTCCATTTGTTTACATTGTTGTTTATTCTTTTCAGAACTGAAACTAAATTTTTGACAATTTTAATAGAAAAATCGTTTCTGAATCAAAAATCGTTTCTGAATCGAAAAATCGATTTTGAATCGAATCGTGACACCAAAAATCGGAATTGAATCGATTCTCCAGACACTGAGAGATTCGCACCCCTACTGTGTGGAGACAACTCTGAATTAAGTGTAGCAGGTTTTAAATAGTTCTCATTACAAAATCTACAGTAGATGAAGTGAAACACTTGACTGGCCACGTTTTCTGTTTTAATGCAATGTGTTGTTCTTGTTTGGACGCAGGCAGACAGTCCCGGTTGATAATGGACCCCAGCAACGAGACCAACAAGATGATCTCTTCCTTATCGGACGCCCATGATACCCAGAAAATGACCCCAACCAAAGGATCAGGTATGTGTACACCAATGTTTATTTCATCATGTAAAATTATTTATTTACATGTTGTTTTTGGAAGGCCCAGGTAAAGAGCAGCTTTGCGTTGTTGTGTTGACAGTCGTCTGTCTGTCCAACGCTTGAGGAATCCAGAGAAGAATCTTATCAAATTTGTCTGAGACATCCGATTTAGCCCATCAATGAGCTGATTAGCTGATAAGTGTTTTGTTACAAGAAAACATTAAACTCAAAATCCTTTAGCCACCCCTCCTTCTGATGCATTCCCCTACTAAGAAGCAAGACCATTGATATTTATTTTAAACTGGTCTCAAGCAATTTTCCAAGGTTCTTTTTTGGACATTGGTTGTTTTCATTCAAATCCTTGTCTCTGATCATTTTATACGATTTCTTATTATTATTATTTGTGAATATGGTAAATGGAGCTTACTGTATTTATATAGGGCTTCCCAGCCCCCTATGAGGGGCCCCAAAGTGCTTTACAATACCAACCATCCACCCATTCATACACACATTCATACACCGGTAGCGGTAGACTGCCATGCAAGGCGCTTTCCAGTCCTACCGGGAGCAACTCGGGGTTAAGTGTCTTGCCCAGGGACACAACGACACATGGTGTGGGGAACCGGGATTCGAACCTCCAACCTTCCGATCGGGGGACGACTGCCATTACCACTACGCCACGGCCGAACACT
>JBBPBX010018629.1:32991-45378 GCA_038048925.1 Garcialebias charrua | reverse complement strand
CTGATGATATTCAGGGAGCTGGGTCAGACCGGGTTGAGATAATAAAAAAAATTTCAGCAAGAGAAAGCACCAAATCAGAACAGTCCGGGTTATTTTTAGCAGAGGTGATTAAATTTTGTAAAGTCCAGTTTATTTGGGTGATTTCATTGGGTTGAAACTGGTGTAGGTTAGGACCTGGCGTAGGAGTGATTCTATGTGGGGGTGGTGGTGGTGTTGAGTTCCGCCCCCTCTGGAATCCTAGGAGGTGAGAAAGCAGATTGTGGTAGAGATGTGGTAGAGCGCTTCCAGGTCTGTTTCTTGCCACTCCGACGGCGACGGTGAGGCTGAGGGACAGGAAACAAACAAAGTTCGTCTTCATCCTCTCCAGATGTCTATCCAGAATCAAAGAGCAAGGCTGGAGAGAGATGAGTTGGAGAAGGACGTCAGGCGATCTTCTCAGACAAAACCCTTCGGCCTTGTATCGATTACAGAGGTTTGAATAACATTACTGTTAAGAATAAATATCCATTTCCCTTGATCAATTCTCTCCATGAGCAGTTGCAAACAGCAAATGTGTTTACCAAGCTCGATTTAAGAAATGTCTATCATCTCGTGCACATTAAGGAAGGTGACAAGTGGAAAATGGCCTTCAGGACCCCCCTCGGCCATTTTGAATATTTAATTATGCCATTTGGGTTAACCAACGCTCCTGCTGTGTTTCAGACCCTCGGGAATGATGTGTTACGTGACTTTATTGGCAATTCGTTAATCTCGACAACATCTTCATTTATTCTCATGACCCCCAGCAACACATGAAACACGTCCGCATGGTTCTTCAGCGACTCCTGGAGAATCAGTTATTTGTTAAGGTAGAGAAATGTGAATTTAATGTGCCCATTGTTATGTTCCTGGGATTTATTTTTGAGAATGGGCACTGTAGAACTGACCCCGAGAAGACCAGAGCGGTTGTCAAATGGCCAACCCCTGAATCCAGGAAACAGTTACAATGTTTCTTGGGGTTTGTCCATTTTTACAGGCGGTTTGTCATGGGTAATAGTCGTGTCACAGCCCCCCTTTCCCAGCTCACGTCCACCTCCAAGACGTTCTGTTGGACACCCGAGGCCGATGTAGCCTTTTGTAAACTTAAGAAATTGTTTTCCTCCACACCCATCCTTTGTCATCCTGAACTCAAGCGTCAGTTTATCCTTGAGGTTGACGCCTCCGACACAGGGATGGGGGCAGTTCTCAGAGGTCCCACGATGACAACAAGTTTCATCCATGTGCCTTCTTTTCGAGACGTTTATACCAAGCTGAGAGAAACTACGATGTAGGTAACCGCAAGCTCCTAGCGGTCAAACTAGCTCTTGAGGAATGGCGGCACTGGTTGGAGGGCACTGAGACCCCTTTTTTGAGTTGGACTGACCATGAAAACCTCTTACCTCAGAGACGCACAGCGGTTGACCCCACGCCAGGCACGGTGGTTCCTGTTTTTCCAACTGTTTTAACTATGTTTTGACCTTCAGACCTGGCTCCAAGAACGTCAAGCCCGACGTACTGTTCCGCCAGTTCGATCCTCCCGTTGTCCCCGAGACAGAAGAGACTATTGTTCCCTCCACATGTGTTGTTGGGGCCCTATCTTGGCCTATTGAGGGTGAGATCAGAGAGGCCCTAAAGTCTGACCCTGGCCCTGACGGTGGACCCCCTGGAACCATGTTCGTCCCAACCTGCATGAGGGCTAAGGTACTGCATTGGCTTCTTACTAATAAACTGTCCTGTCACCCAGGTATGCTCTCCTTGGTCAAAGCACATTTCTGGTGACCCTCTATGTCCTCTGATATCAAGGCCTTCATCGCAGCCTGCCCTACTTGCGCCAGGAATAAGACTGGTACTCAGCCCCCTGCTAGACTCCTGTAACCACTGCTGACC
The DNA here is from genome assembly GCA_038048925.1 of Garcialebias charrua. Classification (NCBI taxonomy): domain Eukaryota; kingdom Metazoa; phylum Chordata; class Actinopteri; order Cyprinodontiformes; family Rivulidae; genus Garcialebias; species Garcialebias charrua. The sequence goes on along the minus strand of JBBPBX010018629.1, from coordinate 43,473 downwards.
CTTAGCCACCCTTGGTCACACATCGCCATCGACTTTGTCACAGGCCTGCCTCCTTCTGACGGTAATACCACTATTCTGACAATCCTCAATCGTTTCTCCAAGGCTGCCCATATTGTTCCCCTCCTTGTGCTTCCCTCGGCCTTTGAGATTGCACAGATTATGAACCAGCATGTGTTTCGAATCCACGGTATCCCCTCAGATGTGGTGTTTGACCGTGGCCCCCAATTTGTCTCACAGTTCTGGTGATGTTTTTGTAACTCCCTGGGAGCCTCTGTTAGCCTAACCTCGGGCTACCACCCACATTCTAATGGCCAGTCTGAATGTTGCAACCAAGAACTGGAGACCACCCTTCGCTGTGTTACAAAGAAGAACCTATCAGCCTGGAGCCAGCACCTGGTGTGGGTAGAATATGCCCACAACTCCCATAAGTCCTCGGGCACAGGTATGTCCCCCCTTGAAGCCTCTTTAGGCTATAGGCCTCCTTTATTTCCCAGTTTGGAGACGGATTGCACGGTCCCTTCCATCTAACACAACTTTAGATGCTGTCGCCACATCTGGCGCCAGACCAAGGCGGCCCTCCTGCGCACGACAGCTTAGACCAAAAGGCTTGCCTATCATCACCGCTCCACGGCACCCACATATCAGGTGGGTCAAAGAGTGTGGTTGTCCACCTAGGACATCAACTTAAAGGACACCCCCGTAAGTTGGCTCCCCACTTCAGCCCTTTCCCCATTTTGGAAATAATTAACCCTTCTGCAGTCAGACTCCAACTTCCCAGGTCCATGAAAATCCATCCCACGTTCCATGTCCCCCAAGTCAAACCCGTCTCTGACAGTCCCTTGTCTCCCCCCTCTGACCTCTTTCGGCTGCACTGCCTGATCGACAATCACCCAACGTTCACGGTCAGAACTATTCTGGATGTGCGATGCAGGGGTAGCGCTTTCCAGTACCTTGTCGATTGGGAGGTGTACGGTCCCAAGGAGAGGTCTTGGATCCCCAGGTCCTTCATTCTGGACCCCAACTTTATCACTTCTTTTTTTAGGAACCACCCCAAGAAGCGCCTCAGGTCGCCTGGAGACAATTCTTGAGGTGGAGGTACTGTAAGAGTACCACTGCCTGTAGCCCCTCCTCCAAGATGGCCACTGATTGTCAACACCTGGCAGTCATCCACCTGATGAGGATCTTCTCCTACTTAAGGCTGTAGTCCAGTGCTACTCTTCAGTGGAGCATATCACCTTCCCATGGTATTTGTGCTTCTAGCCTGAACATTGTTTAGTCAAAGGATTTGTTCACCTTTTGCTCTTGTCTCCAGTGTTCCTGACTCCTCGGCTCTGATTCTCCTGGTCCTGGCTTGGTTCCCCCGTGTCCTGACCTGGTTCTCCTCGTGACCCGTTTGGTTCCCTCGTGCTCTGATCTGGTTCTCCTTGTGACCCATCCTGGTTTCCCTTGTGCCTTGTTCACACAAGTTGCCTGCCTTCCTTATCCAACTGGACTCTGGACCTGCTCCTTCTCTGCAGACTCTCCTAGGATTGGGGGTTGGATCAAGCATCATTCTTCAATCTGTAAGAGAGACAAACAACAACATCCAAAATATATCAGTTCTCCTATGAAACCCTCCCCGATAATCTTCCCTTCTTTCAGGAGTTGCAGGGTTTGAATTTTTCCACTGTAAATAATGAACACTGTTGTTTTGTACTCTCCTGTGTCTGTCTCTTTCCGGGTCTCAAACTAATATGGGTTCCTCGAGATTATAACACCTACTGGCCATTGGCTCTAGTGCCATTATTTACATGAATGCTCCTGCCAGCTGCTTGCAGATGTTGGATGCTGTCTACCATGGTGCACCGTTTTATAACTAGTTGTAACTACCATACCCATCACTGTACCATGTACTCCTTGGTCAGCTGGTCATCATTATTTACACATAGGCTCTCACACTCGTTCATTTTCATCATAAATCCCTCCTTGGTCTGCTACCTTCTCATATCTCCTCCCACGTCACATCGTCAGTGCAGTTACAACATGCACTCTCAGACCATCATTACCTTCAACATTCCCTCATTGCGGACTGAACTTGGCAAAAAGGCCATTTCCTACTCTGCTCCTGTAACCTGGAACACCTTGCAACAGGAACTGAAGTGTCCACCTTGATTTCCTTAGGGGGTTTTAAACATTTGAAAATGTCAATGGAAAAATCAAGGTAGCTATGTTCTTGTTTTTAGTATTTCACCCTGTTTTATAGACTCTGATTTATTGTTTTATACACTACTCTTGTTTTTTACTGCATTTCTACTGTATTTTATTGTCTGGAAGTGGTCTCTCTTGTAAATTAGTCCTCATGGCTCAATGAGACTAGCCTGTATAAACAAAGTTGAATGAAAAAAATTGTTGTAGGGGTCATTGGTGCCCATATAAAGCAGTCACTGTGGAAGAGGCAGGGGACACCCTGGACAGGTCTCCAGTCCATCACAGGGACAACTGGACAGGTCTCCATCACAGGGACATCTGGACAGGTGTCCAGTCCATCACAGGGACATCTGGACAGGTCTCCAGTCCATCACAGGGACAACTGGACAGGTCTCCATCACAGGGACATCTGGACAGGTGTCCATCACAGGGACATCTGGACAGGTCTCCAGTCCATCACAGGGACAACTTGACAGGTCTCCATCACAGGGACATCTGGACAGGTGTCCAGTCCATCACAGGGACACCCTGGACATGTATCTAGTCCATCACTGGGACAACTGGACAGGTCTCTAGTCCATCACAGGGACACTAGAGACAGACTCTGTCACTCACGCCTAGGGACAATTTAGAGTTATCAGTCAGTCTAACATGCATGTTTTAGGTCTGTGGGAGGAACCTTGAATACCTGGAGAAAACCCAAATATGCACGGAGAGCACATGCAAACTCCACCCAGAAAGACCCTCGGCTTGGATTTGATCCAGAAAACTTCTCCCTGAGAGGCAACAGCTCTACCTACTGAGCCACTGTGCTGCCAAGTTGAGATGCTCTTGCATTCCATTGTCTTTGTCAAAGTATACAAACAAAACAAAAAAGTAACACAAACCCAGCATGCATTTATAATCATGATGCTAACAATTCAGAGTCAGAGTCAGAGTCAGAGAGAATTTATTGTCATTTGCACCGCATGTAGTACATGTGTTGAAAACGAGATTATGTACACAGGGTCCCAGTTACATCCAACAACAAATGCAAGAGAAATACAATAATAACATCTAGGATTAACTAAGAGAGACATCACATCAGCTAGTAATACACTAAGCCCTAATGTAGTAGAAAAACATCATTATAAACAGCAGCACGAACATGAGCAGATGGTCACAGATGAACGCAGCAACAAGAAACAGATCAGTACAGTATCAGTATGATGTGACATTTTGCAGTGTTTATTCTTATTATTTATTTATTCATGAGTCTGACAGCCTCAGGGTAGAAGCTGTTTCTCAGTCTAGTGGTTCTACATTTGATGCTCCTCAACCTCCGTCCCGAGGGGAGTGGTGCAAAGAGTGAGTGTGCTGGGTGAGTGAGGTCTTTCATGATGCAGGTGGCTCTTTTTCTGCATCTGGAGGTGTAAATGTCTGTGATGGTGGGGAGACTGACTCCCACAGACTTCTGTGCAGCCTTCACCACTCTCTGCAGAGCTTTTCTCTCTGCAACTGTGCAGCCTCCATGCCACACGTTGATGCTGGAGCACAGGACGCTCTCCACTGCACACCTGTAGAACGAGGTGAGGACTGGGCTTCTCAGACCGGCTCGTCTCAGCCGTCTGAGGAAGTAGAGTCTCTGATGACCTTTCTTGATCAGGCTGGTGGTGTTATTGCTCCAGCTGAGGTTATCATTCAAGTGTACACCCAGGTATTTGTAGCTGGAGACCACCTCCACCGCAGATCCACCTATATACAGTGGGGTGTGGGTGTGTTTGTTCCTTCTGAAGTCCACAATCATCTCCTTCGTCTTCTTCACATTCATGTGAAGGTTGTTCTCTTTGCACCAGCTCTCCAGATGTTCCACCTCCTGTCTGTAGCTGGATTCATCATTATCTGTGATGCATCCCACCACAGCTGTATCATCTGCAAACTTAACAATATGACAGCCTGGATGTGTGGCTGTACAATCATATGTGAGCAGAGTGAACAGAAGAGGGCTCAGCACACATCCTTGAGGAGAGCCAGTGCTGAGGGTGATGGTGGAGGAGGAGAAGTTGTGGATCTTCACGGACTGTGGTCTGTTTGTTAAGAAGTCTAGTACCCAGTTACAAATGGAGGGGCTTAGTCCAAGTGTGGATAGTTTGTCTATCAGAGTTTGGGGGATCATGGTGTTGAAGGCAGATGTGAAGTCCACAAAGAGCAGACGCACGTATGAGTCCTTCTGATCCAGGTGGGTGAGAGCAGTGTGGACCACGGAGGAGATGGCGTCCTCTGTTGATCGGTTCTCACGGTATGCATATTGATGAGGGTCCTCGTTGATGTTGACGGCTGTCTTGATGTGGGACATGACCAGTTTCTCAAAACATTTAGCGACTATCGGGGTGAGGGCCACCGGTCTATAGTCATTCAGACCAGTCACTGTGGAGCTTTTTGGGACTGGGATGATGGTGGCGGTCTTCAGGCAGGTGGGAACTGACTCCAGTGCAAGTGAGGTGGTGAAGATGTCAGCCAGCACCTCACAGAGCTGGTCCGCACATTCCTTCAGAACTTTCCCTGGGATGTTGTCTGGACCCGTAGCTTTATGAGGGTTGATCCTTCTGAGACTGCCTCTCACTTCTGCTGCGGTCACTTTGAGGTGCTCCTCGTCTGGTGATGAGGTGAGTCTGGTGCTAGTTGGTCTGTTTGGATCATCAAAACGTGCATAAAACTTATTGAGGGCATCAGGCAGGGATGGGTCCCTGGGGCATTGTTTGCTTTTGCCCTTGTAGTCTGTTAAGCATTTGATGCCCTGCCACATGCTCCTTGGATCATGTGAGGTGAACTGTCCCTCGATCCTCTGTGCATACGCGGCTTTGGCCTTCTTTATGCCATCATCCAGTTCTCTCCTGCACTTTCTCAACTCCTCAGTGTCTTTAGACTTGAATGCAGTGTCCCTGGCTGCCAGCAGGGTGCGGACATCTTTATTTAGCCAGGGTTTTTGATTGGGGTAAAATTTAACACACTTTCTTATGGATACATTTTCAGCACATGTACTGATGTAACCCAGGACAGAGGAAGCATAAAGCTCCAGGTCAATTGAATTTCCATTCGTAGCTGCCTCTTTGAAGACAGACCAGTTTGTGTTTTCAAAGCAGTCCCTCAGCATGGGGGAACTATCTTGGCGCCACGATGTTATCACTCTTTGTTCTGGCATCGAACGTCTGAGTGGGGGGAGCTGTCTAGGGACCAATAGCAGGGAGCGATGGTCGGAAGCCCCGATCGGTGGGCGTGGCTTCGCCGTGTACGCCCCCTTCACATTCGTGTAGACCTGGTCTAATGTCTTATTTCCTCGTGTTTCTGTGAAAACGTGCTGATTGAAGGTTGGAAGGATGGCACGTAAATCCACGTGATTGAAGTCCCCGGAAACAATGAAAAACCCCTCAGGATATTTACACTGCAGCGAAGTGAGTAACTCATGAATTTCTTCCTGAGCGACTTTAGCATTAGCATCGGGTGCTATGTAAACATTGCTTATTATTATCGCTGAATAGTCGCGGGGGAGGTAATGTGGCCTACATCTTATTGTTAAAAGCTCCACAGCAGCTGAGCAGATCCTGCTGATAACGGCACAGTTCGTGCACCAGTCTTTGTTAACGTAAATGCAGACACCCCCACCTCGCGTTTTCCCCGTAGTCTCGATGCACCGGTCCGTTCTGAAAAATAGTTTATTATCCAACTCGTAAACAGAGTCAGGAGTGTCTTCATTGATCCATGTTTCCGTGAGACAAAGCACCGAACATCTCCTCATCTCCCCAGACGTTGTTACTCTCAGACGAAGCAGATCCATCTTGTTGTCGAGCGAACGCACGTTAGACAGAAATAAAGCCGGCATCGGGGGTTTACCGGTTTTAGCGTCTGCTCGTAGTCTCGTCATGATTCCTGCTCGACAGCCACGTTTTTTCCCTCGAGAGCACCTCTTTCTCTTCTTTCCTCCGCGCATCTGCTTCCAGAAAGATGATCTAAGCAGATCCAATCTTCCGAGTTCTGATTTGAGTTCGTTGCTGATTTCAGCTGTGCCTTGTGGTAAATCCGCTCCAATTCTCAACAGCTCAGTTCGGCTATAATTCACCCGCAAAAAACGCGCAGAGTCAGGTACAAAAACACTATTAAAACTACTAAAAACTGGGGATGTTCTGGAAGCCCATGAAGCTGCTACTGGTCTGAGCGCGGCCATCTTGGTTTTCAGTTCAATTCAGTTTTTAACTTGAAAGTTCAAGTAGAACAACAAGTGATTCTTCATGTCTGCAAACTTGAAGCTATCAAGACGCCAGCTGGCTCAGCAGAAGACTGTGTGATTTGGCATTATCTTTGCAATTACAAGGAAGGGAGTATGCTCTGCCTAACACCTCTCCGTCTTTGCCCTTTACACAGATACACACACACCAAGAGAGAGTGGGAAAGACAAGCACTCCAGTGAGAGAAAATACACCTGAGGGATATCCTCTGTCTTTTATTTCAGAGGTCTGCGTCCCCTGCATCTTAAACTGCCTTAAATACCATTGTAATAAAAAACAGAAGTGGAGGTGCTGGGTTGTGGAGAGTGCAGACACTTTGAGCTCCTCTACGTTATAATTTGTGTGCTAATCATTGTGCTGCTATCGTTCTTTGACAGCTGTCATTTTTAATTATAGGAAACACATTATGAACAGAAGCGGTGTCACAAACACACCAAGAACAAAACCAAGAAAAGACCTGATAGGGAAATTTCTTTTCAAGTCCCAGTCAGTGACCTATACATGCAATTATGGGAGCAGTTCAGGCAGCTTCAAAAATACCCTGAAGAATGTCCTGCACCATCATTCCACTGACTGGCGCCTGATTTTTATTTATTTATTTTTTCGTTCCTTTTTAAAAAGACTCTAGATCTTTCTGTTTCTTCATCTGTCATAAAAACTCAGAATCTGTGACCTGAAACAGCCTGAGGAGTGCGACTTCACGGGCAGTTTCCTTCGGGACTAATGTGTTTTCGAAGCAGCCACCATCTTTTTCCCTGTTTAATGAGCTCAGTCATAAATAAATGCATGGCCTTAATTAGCCTGCGTGTGGCGGGGGCGCTGGAATTAGTGTGGGCTGGGGAGATGGAGGCTCCATGCCCGAGTTCTTTTGGAGATGCTGATCTGGATGTGGGGAGGTGGCCTTTGAGCAGATGCTCTCCTTGCTCTCTGCTGGTTGAAGCTTCCATGGCTCCTTCCTTTCATCCGAATCCATTAAGCTGCTTCTTACTGAGACCTTCTTGGCCATGGAGGGGCTCATGTTGGACCCACCACAAAGCATAGGATGGAGTTAAATTCTTAACAATTGCTAATGAAGTAAAATGTGATGAAATCTTATGAACTTAAGGGAAATAATGAACATGAAAATGAAGTTTAATCTTAGAATTATGCAATCAAATAATGTTTTATGTTCATGGTTTGTCACTGCACGGATGCTGAATCAGTATTTACAAACAAAATATTAAATTTATTCAGGAGAAAGCTGCTATGACGGATGATATTTGTAACATCAATACTTATAAAATATTTACATTTATTTTAGCGTTTTTGCTTTAGTTGAAATAAATGGGGGATTATTTTTTTATTATTATTTATTTTGTACATGTTAGGCTTTTGTACAGTCTTTGCAAATTTTGATTTAGCAACCAAAAAAATACAAAAATTACAACTTTTGTTCAGCTTGTTTTAATGTTGACATTAGTTTGAGTTTCTTTAACAGAATAAAAGAGGTGTTCAATACTCAGAACTTACACTGCATTCAGCATAAAATGTAAAAATTCAAGTTATATTTTGAATTTTATGTTTTGACCATTAATTTTGATGTAAATTTTATATGTTCAACATTTCAAACATGATTTGAACAAAAGGAGATGTATTTGAGGAACGAGTGAATGTTGTTGAACTTAAAAAGTAAACAAATGAAATGACCAATGCTAAGCAACATCCATCCATCCATCCATCCATCCATCCATCCATCCACCGTGCCCATGCCCAGCAGTCACATTGCAAGAGGCGGGTTACACCCTGGACAGGTCACAAGTACATGTCAGTGCCACAGAGAGACAAACTAGACAAATATTCACTCTCTCACTCACACCTAGGGACAATTTAGAGTTATCAATCAACCTAACATGCATGTTTTTGGTCTGTGAGAGGAAACCATCACATACCAAAAAGGAAGTTAGTGCCTCACTTAGTTTTCAGGTTATCATTCTCACAACATTCACAAATGTATAGACAAACAGTATTGCATTTTCCGCCGTACACGTCGCACCACCCTATAAGTCACATCAGGCCAAATATGTCTAATAAAGTGGAAAAAATCCATAAAAATGTTGCTTCACCATATAAGTCACATCTATTATTTGTCACTGCTGATGCAACATGTTTGTTACGCATCACCACTGACAACCAGGAAATCTGGGCCAGTGTTGTGCCAAAAATCGATTGGCTTCGGAAGTGAGTGGACCGACACAGACTGAAGGTAGATGTTGTTAAAGTTCTGCCTGTTCCCAAAACAATTGTGTTTATCTGACATTTGGCTCCCCAACTGGCCTTGACAGGCCGTCATCTCAACACGCCTGTAGAAGTTTTGTAAACCTGACGCTCTCATCCTTCCAAACCTTCTTCTTATATTTTTTATTTTTTTGTCTGATTTCCTCCCTTCTCCCCTTACAGCCATCCTCTCCACACCATTATTACCTCAAAATATTTATTTTAATAACTATCTAGTGGAGTTTTTTTTGTAAGATAGATAGAAAGAAAGGAAAGACGGAAAGTAAGATTACAAAGTATAAGAAATATACACAAAGAAAGCACAAGGCAAAAACATCCGACCGCTGTCTGTAAACCTGCAAAGAACATGACAAAACACAGCAACAAAATACATATGTATAAAGAACTTAGAATATTCATGGCTTTGCAGTAAGTTTCTAAATATATATACCATACCTATATTTATATACATACATACATATACAGTAAATGCATATGCAGTCACATACACATCTACGCATCTACATACAATACCTACAAGGGCGGCCGTGGCACAGTGGTAATGGCAGTCGACCCTCGATCGGAAGGTTGGAGGTTCGAATCCCGCATCCGCCCACCAAGTGTCGTTGTGTCCCTGGGCAAGACACTTAACCCCAAAATTGCTCCCGGTAGGTCTGGATGGTGCCTTGCAAGGCAGGCTACCACTACCGGTGTATGAATGTCTGAATGAATGGGTGGATGGTTGGTATTGTAAAGTGCTTTGGGGCTCCTCACAGGGGGCTGGAAAGCGCTATATAAATAAGCTCCATTTACCATTTACATGTGCTTACATATGCATCCCTGCATCTATTTGTGTGTGGTTGTGAGCATGCATAAGTGTACTGTATAAGGCTTCTGAAATAGAACATTCAGTAGTGATCGTGAAGCATCAGATATCCAACCCCCAATACCCGAGCCAGACAGAGGTGGGACCAGAGCCCAAGACCCCAAGAGGGACCCCGAGCGCGGAGCCCCCAGGGCCACCCAAACAGGACGAACCACTCACCCACCCCCCAGATCGGACCAAAGGGGAGAACCGGAAGAGCCCCACCAGCAACCACACACAAAGAACCCCCGGGACCAACAGCGACAGACTCATAGGCCCCCACCAGAACCCGCTGCACTGACGCAGCCCCAGGTCTAGGCCCCAAGGCCCGGGCACTGAGGACACACACCCCCCAGGCCCAGGTCCAACAGGACCAGAGGACCAGTGCCCAACCAGGCTGAGCAGACACACACCCAAGCGCCCAGCCCCCGACACCGAGGACCCCAAGCGCGCTGGCAGGCAAAGGCACACCCCACTAGGGGGTCGCGTGGCAGGGGCGCCACACCAAGCAGCCCCAGCTGTATCAAAGAGGGGTCAGTCTAAGTCCCGGCCTGACAAATAGCCATTCCTACACAGACACAATCATACATTCCCACCCTCATCCTCACCCTCACTCGTTCAAAGACATACAATAACGACACATTCCATTCATATTCCCGATATGCACTCTATACCCCCTAGGTCCAAGACATGTACCTGCCCCCTACATGGGGCAGCCCACGCCCAAACCCATTCATTCTGGGGTGGAGAGGAACCGACATCCAAGATCCGACCCAACCCGCGCCCAGCCGACAGGACTTAACCCAACCATTCCAAACCTTCTTCTGAGGAATTCCACGGACTTTTCAGAGGAGCCCAGCTGAATAAACATTCTGTCATCATTTCAGGACTCTGGACTCGCCTCTGGCCGTCCTC
>JBBPBX010018629.1:9637-28001 GCA_038048925.1 Garcialebias charrua | reverse complement strand
ATTCCACCCTTAAGGGGCGTTCACTTCAGGACAAATTGAGGTAGCTGATTTGTCAGTTGCTTAATTGTCAGTTATAATCATCAACATTAAAAGAAACAAACATTTGAAATATATCAGTCTGTGTGTAACGAATGAATATGCGTTTCACTTTTTGAACAGAATTACTGAAATAAATCAACTTTTTTCACAATATTCTAATTTTATGACCAGCACCTGTACTTCAAATTTACTTTTAATAACTTTATGTGTGATTTATAAGTGTATTAAGTGCAGAATCATTTCTCATTTAATTTGTATATCTCACACTGGGGTCAGCTGTGTCTCATCCTCCTCTCTGCTCTGCAGTGATTCACACATCAGCACACAAAAGTGCAGGAATTTATGCATAGTGCAAAACTTTAATTATATTTGTGTTTTTTAATAAAATTGCCCATGACTTTGAACTTTTAGGGGCAGAGATTTCTGTAAGAGCTGAAGCAGAAATGCGAAGGAACAGCTCTGATGTGAATTCAAAAAAGTTCAAGACAAAATGTGCTCTGATGTGATATTTGGAAGCTTTGTTTAAAATTATAGATTTATTTAGTTAGTTTTACAGTCACACTTTGTCAGGCGGGTTGAAAAATATGCAGTGTAATCCTTCAAATGCGCAAACATGTCTGCTCCAGACCACGCAACTAAATTACTCCACCCAAACGGGCAATGTAGAACCAATCTGCGCATGCGTCTCAAAGAAACTGAAACTTATTGCTTGTGTATGTTGATCTATGTCAAGAGTGAGTCATTGAGAGATGTGGTGGAGATAATCAATTGATTTTTCAAAATAAAAGGTTTTTTTTGTTTTTTCTGTGCGGCCCGGTACAAATTGGCCTACGGCCTGGTACCGGTCCATGGCCCGGTGGTTGGGGACCACTGCCATAGAGGATGAAACAACTAATGCCTCTTTTCCACCGCTCGGCTCGGCTCGGGTTGGATCGGCTCAGTTCGGGTCGGGTCACATCTATGTTCTGTTTCCACAGCTTTTTTGTACCCCTTCTGTGGGCGGGGTCCAGAATCCTACTCGTCTTACCACATGGTGGCAGTAATGTTCCCTCAAGCTATTTACTACAGTACTAGCCACCACTAGAAGAAGAACACAATAAAGGCTTTGACAGAATGTTGTGAAAGAGATGTCATGCTATAATGAGTACCTCATGAGCTGTAATCTTTAAACCCAATTCATAATCCTACCTTGTTGCCTTCTTTAAACCCATGTATTTTCCAATTTAGTATTTTTACAATAAAGATGTATTAAAGCATATTTTATTATTTAGTTATGCACAAGGTGCTTGATAAAGTTGCAAAACCATATTTATCTGAGCTGCTTCAACCTTCCTGCCCTCCCCGTTCTCAGATCAGCTGAGCAGTTGCTGCTGACAGTCCTCAAAACTTTTTAAATCTTATTTAAAAACACACATTTATTCCTTGGCTTTTAACACGTGATCTTATCTTTTATGGCATGTTAACACACCTGCAGTAAGACTGGTATATGTATTTATTTTTGTATGCTTTTTATAGTTTTTAATTAACTTGTCTTTTATGTTATTGTACAGCACTTTGGTTGACCCTGTGGTTTTTAAAATGTGCTTTATAAATAAAGTTGATTTAAAACATCACACTGTGATCTTTGAAACTGCCAGAGTTTCCCTGGTAAAGTTGCTGCTGGGTGGTAGATGGGTAGATGGTAGATGGATGGTCTGTGAATTCTTTAACTTTAAACTGTCCAAAGGACTTTGGCCACTTTTAATTTTTGACTTTTTTTGTATGACTTCATCCTAGAACCAAATAATTTATAACGTAATAACAGTTGAGCAGATTCTAATAATCTTTATCTTATGATTCTTTAAAGGTCAAATGCAAATGGAAAGTTCTCTTAACTTCCAGTATGGATTTAAACACAATACACACTTCACATTATAAAATAAGTTTAGGAAATTGAATGTTCGAGGACACCACTTAAGAAAATATAACGTTTAATAGGAAAAGTTTGAAGTGACAAACAGAAGTAACAAATTTCCATCTGGTGTCTCACGTCTTCCTCCAGAAGATGACACAGGTTGTTGAATTCTGGTGATTTTCTTCTGTTGACTGTAAAAGAAAAATGTGATTAATTTAGTCCAGAAACTGTTTTTTTTTTAAACAACACAGTGTGATCACAACATGTTCATATACTAAATGTATCCTGTTGGAGTTATTTGAAATAAAATTCAATGTGTTATAGACATAAATGTGTCAAGCTACCTCCATTAATTTTCTCCCTTGTACTTTGTATCACATATTATCAATTCTATCAAAAACCACATAGCTGATATTTTTCAAAAAAATATAGTGTGATCACAACATGTTCATATACTGAATGTATCCTGTTGGAGTTATTTGAAATAAAATTCAATGTTTTATAGACATAAATGTGTCAAGCTACCTCCATTATTTTTCTCCCTTGTACTTTGTATCACATATTATCAATTATATCAAAAACCACATGGCTGATATTTTTCAAAAAAATATAGTGTGATCACAACATGTTCATATACTGACTGTATCCTGTTGGAGTTATTTGAAATAAAATTCAATGTTTTATAGACATAAATGTGTCAAGCTACCTCCATTATTTTTCTCCCTTGTACTTTGTATCACATATTATCAATTATATCAAAAACCACATAGCTGATATTTTTCAAATAATTATAGTGTGATCACAACATGTTCATATACTAAATGTATCCTGTTGGAGTTATTTGAAATAAAATTCGAATTTTTATAATTTATTTTCGTTGTGCAAGCACAGTTTTGGAAGAAGTCAAAGCGAAACTACTTTAAATGCAGCATATTTGACCACTACGTGACAATATTAAAGCGTGGTTGAGCTCAGGAGCCCTCGTACTATAAAGTCAGCTATGAAATATATTTTATATCTGTTCATTGAGCTACATTTAAAGACATAAAGCCGCCCGCGCGCCGCGTGTTGCTCGTGGCGAACCTGCTTTTTAAAATCCTGCAGTTTTGAGCAATACGTGATTTTATTAAGGACACGTTCAGCTGAAGACCCATCTTTGCTATAAATTTAAAAACAAATAATTGTTTTTACCGTGTTATTCATGTAAAGTCCTGCCGTGATCACTTCCCTCGCTTCCGTGAAAACTGCTCGAGTCTCCTCCTCCCTCCTTCCGGAGCGGGTGAGCTCGCCTCGGCACCCCTCTGAAACCAGCCCAAAAATCTCAAGAAATCTGGCGCGGAGCAGCACGGAATATCCGGTGGGAAAGGATGAAAGGGGGTCTCTGCGACGCACATATGACGTAACATCCGACCCGAGCCGACCGGTGGAAAAGGGGCATAAGATCCTGGAGTACATAAGGAAAAAAGCACTCATTAATTGACTGCTAAATGACTGTCTTAGGCAGCATAAACCCACTACGGAATGTTTTTATTTTTTATTTATTTTTTTACATTATTTCATATAGGTAGTCTTATTGAGTCCCAAGGACTCATTTTCAAGAGATACCTGCTTGAGAGCAGATGGGGCCTTGCTCAAGGGCCCAGAGTGGGGCAAATGAAGGTGGAGGCAGGTGTGGGTATTTCACCTGTTCCACCAACATTTTGATGTTGTTGGTACATGGAGTGGAACCAGCAACCTTCCAGTCACAGGCCCACCTTCTTTAACTTCTGCACCTCTGATAACAAATGTGAGGAACAAGAAGAATCATCAAAGCAAGAGAAGCCCCTACATGAAATGCACCACCAACAAAATGAGCAAGATGCTGATATCAACATATCTTTCCAGCTATAAATGTCAGACTGAAAGCTATTAAACAGTATGGGATGAATTGTGATTGTTATGCTGATGATACTCAGTTATATTTATCCAAGCACCCCAATGAATCAAACCAGTTTCTTAGATTACAGGCATGTCTTAAAGACATAAAAACCTGGCTGACCCTTAATTTGCTGTTTTTAAATTCAGGCAAAACGGATGATGTGGTGTTTGGACCAGAGCATCTTAGGAATACATTTTTCAGTCTTTCACTTTCTCGATGGCATTAATTTGGCCTCCAGTTCTAAAGTTAAAAACCTTAGTGTTATTTTTGATCAGGATATGCCTTTTAACCCCCATATTCAAAATGTTACCAGAACAGCTTTCCTCCACCTACATAATATTGCCAAGATTAGAAACATCTTGTTTAAAAATTATGCAGAAAAACCGATCTGTGCATCTATGACGTCTAGCATGGACTATTGCATTTGTCAATTATCTGGATGTCCAAAAAGTCCTTTAAAAGTCTTCAGTTGATCCAAAATGCTGCTGCCAGATTTTTTATTCATTAATTGGAGACAATACATCTTCAATTTTAGCTTCTCTCCATTGGTTCCCTGTTAAATCCAGAATGGAATTCCAATTCTTATTTTTAACATACAAAGCTCTCAACAACCTAGCTAAGGTATTTTTAATTGTAATTTGATTAAGGCCCCGGTAATCAATAAAAGGTTGAAGAGACTTATCTTTCTTTGCCACAAAGAAGAAACCAGCACCCAGAGGGGATGTGGATGGACGGATGATACCACTCTTTAATCAAGCCTCGATGCATTCCGTCAACGTCACTCTTTCAGGACCAGAGATGTTGTACAGCCGGCTAGATGGTTGTGGTGCTCTGGGTATCAGGTTAATGGCACAATCGTACGGCCTGTGTGGTGGTAACGACAAGGCTTTTTGTTTACTGAATACAGGTGCTAAATAGTGGTAAACTTCAGGGACAACAGATAATTCAATGGTTTCATAGGGTGTTTGTTTGACGGGGCTAGAAGATATGGCTAAAATAATACATTCAGCTGAGCAATGCACCCCCCAATTGTCAATACAACCCTCCTCCCAATTGATTTGAGGGTTATGTAACCTGAGCCATGGGTAACCCAAAATGATGGGTAACCTCTAATTCTCAACAATAAGAAAATCACCCAACTCTTGGTGGTTACCAGATACCACAAACCTAAATTTTATTGTTTTTTGTGAAATGGTGGAAATGGTTTGACCAGTGAGAGGAAAAAGAGATGTCTTCAGAGACTGGATCTGGAGATCGTCCACCAAACTCTGGCTGATCAAATTTTGTTCGGCACCCGAGTCGACCAGAGCTTGAACAGGAAAAGTCACAGCGTTAATACAAAGAGTGACAGGCAGTTTCAAATAATTTACAGGAGTATCAGAAATAGTACCCACCAGCATCTCCTGTTTAACTGGTGGGCTCAATCTTTTACCCACAGGGAACAGGCGGATAAAGTGTGTCCCTTCCTTCCACAATATAGACAGGCTTTGTTTTGTAGGCGTCTCTGTCGCTCCTCCGGTGTCAGCCGAGTGTGTCCGATCTGCATCGGCTTGGGTTCGGAAAATGACGTCATGGGAACCGGTGGAAACCTTCCGGATGACAGCTGTTGATGGGAGTTGTAGTTCTCCTCCATCTGACGTTCTCGAGCTGTTATCAACTCTAATAGCTAAGGCAATAGTTCCATCTAGGTCAGCAGGTAATTCACTAGTGAACAGTTGATCTTTAATGTTGCTATTGAGCGAGTTTAGAAAAGCACTACGTAACGCCCTCTCACCCCAACCGGATTCCTCCGCGAGAATGCGGAAGCGAATGGAGAACTTGACCACCTTCTCTCCTCCCTGTCGAACTGAAAATAATTTCTGAGCAGCTTCCTCTTGTAACAAAGGATAGACAAATACCTTGAGAAAGTCCTGGATGAAATCAGCAAATGGCAAAGTCTCGATTGGACGTCGTCGAAGGTAAGCGTTGGCCCACTGCAGGGCTTCACCCTTAAGAGAGGCGACAATATATGACACACGAGATGAGTCAGAGGAGTACGTTACTGGGGCACGGCTGAACGCCAGGTTGCCTTGAAGCAAAAAACCACCGCATTTTCTTGTATCACCCTCAAAAAATTCTGAAGGCTTGATGTCAGGTTCCTTGATATGTTGAACGTGCCTGGTCTCCGTGGGTTCCATGTTGTAGACTGTTTGGGAGGAGAAGAGGGATTATTGTTTGTCCTTTGTTGGATAGAATGCACCATACTCCCTAGTTGAAAGAGATTTTTCTGTATAGTTTCTTGCTGTTTAAGAACTTGTTGTACGGCTAGAGCTACAGAGTCTGTCCCCTGACTACTACCTTGAAGTGGTTCCTCCCCAGTCGTGCCAAAGGGGTCAGTTTGGCTGGGACAAACAGTCATGGTGGCATTCGTACGACCCCGAAGTGGCAGATCGAGAAAGAATACACACAACCAGGAATACAAAATAAGTGTTCCTTATTTACAGGTGAAGGTGGAAGCCTGGAGCTGTAAGAGAACGGAGTAGAGGTGAGTATCCAATCTTGGAGGCTTGATGTTTAAATCTTTTTTTTCCCTTTATATATGGCCTCCCTTCTCACCTCACAGCCATCCTATTCACACCAATATGATAAAAAAAATTAATAGAAAGAAAGGAAAAGACAGAAAGTAAGACCACAAAACAAATATCCACAAAAAGAGCACAAGGCAAACACACCCAACCGTCGTCTGCAATCCTGCGAAGTACATGACAGAACACAGCAACAAAACACATACCATACGCATAAAAGACACATAATATCCATGACTTTACAGTGGATTATTATAAATATACTGTATACTGTATATTAGGGGTTGAACAAGTACATAATTTTTAACCTCGACATTAACATAAAAAAACTCGAATGGCACTCAAGTAGCCGATGACGTCACAGTGTCTTATGATGCAAAATAAATAAATAAATATAAATGCATAAAAAACGTCTTTACAAAAAGAAAAAAAAGACCAACAAAACATTGGGAGCATTTATTATGCTCCTATCATTTATCATACTGCAGATAAGTCACAGGAAAAACAAAACTATTAGTTATTAATATTAATATTAAAAGTGAAAGTAAGGCGCTGAACCGAAACTTAAAAAACAAATGGGGCCACAGCCACACCGTACCACGCCTGCAGTGCTGTGCAATTTAGGTTTACTTTTAGAGATTGTGTTTATAGGTTTTTAATAGCTAGAGAGATGAATATTTGCTGCTTTTTGTTTGTGAAACGAGAGAAAGGACGCCGTTTCGGCCGTGTTATATATGTGACCTGCAATGCAACACTGCCCCCTGCTGTCACAATCTACTACGGTGGTCAGAGCAAAGAAAATCAACAGGATGATTCAATGAGTAGCGCAATTTATAAAATTATAAACTGTTTTACCTTTTTGACAAGACGGCCTGCTCCATTAACATCCGTGCGCACACAGGAATCCATTTTGTAGCGTCTACTAAAAGCTAAAAGCTACCTCGCGCGCTGTGAAATGTGACGTACTACGGGTACCCGAGGTGGACAAAAAAGCCTCGATAGAAGTCAAAGCACTCGATCTGTCGAAAACTCGGGTACTCTGTTAATGCACTAATATATATATATATATATATATATATATATATATATATATATATATATATATATATATATACATATATATATATATATATATATATATATATATACATACATATACACATATATACACATACATACATTCATATATTCATATTCAGTCATATACCCATCTACATATCTACATATGATACCTACGTGTGTATCCCTGCATCTATTAGTGTGTGGGTGTAAGCATGCATTAATGAATAAGGCTTCTCTAATAGAACATTCACTAGTGACCGTGAAACATCAGAGATCTGCCCCCCAAGACCCGAAGAAGACAAAGGGGGGTACCAGAGCCCAAGACCCTAAGAAGGACCCAAAGCTCAGAGCCCCCAGGGCCACCTGAACAGGCCGAACCATTCACCCACCCACCAGATTTGACCATAGGGGAGAACCGAGAGAGCCCTACCAGCGACCACATTCAATGACCCCCAGGGGCAAACAGCAACAAACTCACAGGACCCCATCGGAGCCCGCTGCATTGACGTAGCCCCAGGCCAAGGCACGGGTACCAGGGATGCCCACCCCTCAGGCCCATACCGATAGGACCAGAGGACCCTAGCCCCACCAGGCAGCCACCAGGCCAAGCCGACATATGCCCAAGTGCCCAACCCCCGATGCCGAGGGCCCTAAGCGCGCCGGTAGGCAAGGGCATACCCCGCCAGGGGGCTACGTGGCAAGAGCACGACACCAAGTAGCCTCAGATGTATCAAAGAGGGGGCACCCTAAGTCCCGGCCTGACAAATAGACATTCATACACATATACAATCACACAAGCTCACCCTCATCCTCACCCTCAGTCTCTCAAAGATATATAATAATGACACATTCCATTCATAATCCCAATACGCACTCTATACCCCCCAGATCCAAGACATGTACCTGCCCCCTACATGTGGCAGCCTACACCCAAACCCAGGAGATAGGCCCATCATTCTGGCGTGGGGAGGAGCCGACATCCAAGATCCGGCCCAACCCGCGCTCAGCTGTCAAGACAGGACACCCCAGGCCAAGCAACCCCAAGGAGAGTGCCGCGCTAGCCCCGCCCACAGCAAACCCCCAGGCCCCAAACCCCCCCATAGCCCAGGATAACACCCGACGGTCTGCCACCTTTCCAGACCCCACCCCCAGAATGGCCGTCAGGGAGCAAAGGGGTTCAACCAAAAAAACTACTAAACCCTGACACATCCACCCCCTCCCCCAGATGTGCTGTTGAAGTGTGTTGTAGTAAAGTGCAGTTAAAAAGGAAAAAGAAAGAGCGAAGGTTGGCATTATGCCAGTTTCCCCTCCACCCCAACTCTAACCCAAGCCCTTACTGTCTAAATGTATCATTGTAAGTGAGCACAGGCACAGGATGCGAGAGTAGTGTCATCCCGCCACCCATAACCATAGTGCCCACTCCAAGTTCCTATATGTGAATGTTATGAGGATGTTTATGAGTGAATGTCTAAGGTGTATAATAAAATTGAGTCCCAGGTGGTTCTGAACAACACAGATGCAAAAATGTTGTAGTACACCCGAGTCTCAAATCCCTACATGTATTAAATTTGAAATGAAGAGGGCGGAGGTGTGCGGTGAGGGATGGGGAGAAAATAATTGCAGGACCAAATGCTCCCGCAGGGAGTCAGCTCTCCCGCTGACACAACAGGTCCCTCCAGTTCCCCAGGGCCCACCCAAGGAGCGAGGCCAAAACACCTCTCCGATCGTCAGACTGTTTAAATCTTGAAGTAATTAGAATTGTCTTACTTGTTGTCTTAGATTGATGAATCAAAGAAGAGGAGTGGTCCTGGTTCTTGGCAAGGTGTTGGAGTAGGGGAGGAGCAGTGGAGAGAGGAACAGGTAGACCCAGTATTTGTTGAATCGCTGATGAGATTGGACTCTTGATGTTATCTGCAGGTGCACCCGAGAGTGCAGGAGGAAGACCGTGGAAGGACTTCAGAGGATCAGGACATGAAGGTCCTGGAGAGGAGCACAGGCAATAAGGATTGGCTGCGAATGAACAGGTAGGAGACTGGTTTCAAGTTTACCCAAAAGCAGAAGTTGTCCCAGCACTGAAGAGGTGTCTAGCTGCTGCTTAAGTAGGCCACCAGAATCAGTCCTCCTCAGGCAGCAACAGGTGGGTCTCATCAGGCTAATTAGATGTGTGCTATGGAGAGAGTGAGAGAAGGCAAACCAGAAAGAAAAACAGGATCCTACACAGACAGGCAGACAGACAATCAGAGAACATTTTTGGGGAATTCATTCATACTTGTTTATAGCCACCTCTTCCAGTTCCACTGGGAGGATTCCAAGGTATTCGCTGGACAACCGAGATATAGTCTCTCTAGCATGTCTTGGGTCTTCCCCAGAGATTATGGCTGAAGCAACTCCCTATGGAGGCATTCAGGGAGCATCCTTAACAGATGCCCAAACCATCTTAACTGGCTGTTCTCGATGTGGAGGAGCAGCAGCAATTAGACTTTAAGTCTCTTTCGGATAACTGAACCTATGTCTCTATGGCACCCTGTCTCTAAGCGAAAGACCAGCTACCCTGTGGAGGAAATTATTAGGATAATTTAATATGATCACTTTTTGCTGATTACATATGCCACACAGGAAGGAGTAGGTATTTTTCTTAACCCCAAGTTAAACCTTGCAAGATGGAACAGAGTTGAAATATAATCATCAAGATGTTTACATGGCACTATGTCTCCAAGTCTGTTCACAGAGAGCATAAAAGAGTGTATTTTTATAATGGTTATCAGTCAGACTCGAGGTCAGACAACTCTTGCAGCCTCTTTGCTTAGGGCCTTGAGTTTATGAGGTGAAAGGCTCCAGGCTTCTGCAGCTCCCCTCTGTTTCCAGACAACACACTCTAACACACACACGCACACACACACACACATACACATAGTTCATATACATATATCTTTGACATTAATAAGTGAAAAACATCTGTGAGCCACTCATTTCAACCACATCTAACCACAATCTCATTATTTTAGTCACTACCCAGAGTTTGTGACCATAGGTGAGGATAGGAACGTAGATTTACCAGTAAACAAAGCGCATTACATTACAGCTCAACTCCCTCTGTACCACAATGAACCAGCACAGAGTCAGCAATCCTGCAGACACCATACCGATCTGTCTGTTAATTTCAGGTTTCATTCTTGCCTCACTCTTGAACCAAACCCCAAGATACTTCATTTCCTCCACTTGAGACACAACCTCACCCTCAACTCAAAGAGAGCAATCCACCCTTTTCCGACTGATGATAATGGTCTCAGATGTGGAGGTGTTGATTCTTATCGCAGCCGCTTCATACTTGGCTGTAAACCACTCCAGAGAAAGCTGAAGGCACAGCACAATGACGCCAACAGGACCACATCATCCGCAAAAAGCAGAGATGGAATCCTGAGGCCATAAATCAGGGCTCCCCACACCCCCTGGCTGAACCAATAAATTATGTCCATGAAAGTTATGAACAGAATCTGTGACAACAGACAGCCCTGGCAGAGTCCTTCTCCCACGCTGATGGGGTCCGACTTACTGCCAGCAATGGAAGACAAACTCTTTCACTGCTTGTATAGGAACTGAACAGCCTGCAACAACAAGCCACTAACCCCATACTTGTAAAGCACCCTCCACAATGCACCTCGAGAAACATGGTGATTCATCTTCTCCAGGTTCACAAAAAACATTTAGACTGGATGGAGAAACTCCCATAACCTCTCAAGGATTCTTGAGAGGGTAATGAGCTAGTTCATTGTTCCACAGCCTGGATAGAACCTGCATTGTTACTCCTGGATTTAAGGTTCAACCAATGATCTGACTTGCTCCTCCAGTACCAGTACCCCTGAATACACCTTACAGGGTGAAGGACAATGATGCCTCTAAAACTGGACCACATTGCGGTGTCCACCACCAAGTTCTAGAATGGCCACTGGAAGAAGCACCGACAACCATTTGGCATTAGCTCAAGGCAGCTACCTCAACAACTGAGGCACAGAACATGGTTCACTCAAACTAATTGTCCCTAGTCTCAGCTGGGATGCATGTAATTAAAGCTCTCCTGGAGATGTGAGTTGAATATCTTTCTGATGGGTTCTTCTGCCAAACATTCTTATCAAACCTTCACTACATGCTGTCACGATCTGCACAAGGGCTAGATTTGCTGGACGCCAGGGTCGGTTCTAGCTGGAATCTGGACCGGCCGGCGAGGAAGGTTAGACCCAAATGCAAGAGGACCAGATGGCAGGCCCCCGGAGGGGACCCCCGATGTAGACAAAGCAGGTGCTCGTAAGAGAGCACGTGGAGCGGAACCGCAGATCATGACACCATGGAAGGACAATGCTCAATTAACATCATGTGCAAGGACTTGCCACTGCAGCTTCAGGAAACCAATTCCTCCTCCTGTGAAAGTCACAGGGACTAAATACTAGTCACTAATGAGACCAGAGGAAGATACCTGTGGACAATTAAGAAGATAATCAGGTGAGAAACAGGTGACATCCTCACATACCCCCCACCACGGATGTCTCACGACATCAAACAGAGGAGTACGGAGGATCAAGGACTACGTCTCCAGCACCCATGGAAGAGTGAGGAGGGATTTTCAGAGAATATCTCCAATGCCCACGGAGGAGCACGGAGGAACCAGGACTACGTCTCCAGTGCCCATGGAAGAGCAAGGAGGGATTTTCACAGCACATCTCCAATGCCCATGGAGGAGCACAGAGGATCAAGGTTCTCGCCATCCGAAACCCCATGAAAGAGACGTGGAGGGAAACAGATTCCAATGCCTACGGAAGAGGCGTGGTGGAAACAGAACACCCACGAAAGAGCGTAGAGGAACAGAATGCCTATGGAAGAGCTAAGAGGAATTTCTCACTACATCTCCAATGACCACGGAGGAGTACAGAGGATCAAGATTCTCGCCATCCGACACTCCATGAAAGAGACGTGGAGGGAAACAGATTCCGACGCCTATGGAAGAGGCGTGGCGGAAACCCATGTCTACGTCTCCAGCGCCCATGGAAGACCGAGGAGGAAAAACAGAACATTACCAACTGGATGGCAGGAACTCCTCCTGTTGGGTCTCATTGTAATTTGAGAATTCTGTCACGATCCGCGCAAGGGCTGGATTCGCTGGACCGGTCAGCAAGGAAGGTTAGACCCAAATGCAGGAGGACCAGATTGCAGGTCCCCAGAGGGGACCCCTGGTGCAGACAAAGCAGGCGCCCATAAGAGAGCAGGTGGAGCGGAACCGCAGATCATGACACCATGGAAGGACAATGCTTAATTAACGTCATGTGCAAGGACATGCCACTGTAGCTTCAGGAAACCAACTCCTCCTCCTGTGAAAGTCACAGGGACTAAATACAAGTCACTAATGAGACCAGAGGAAGACACCTGTGGACAATTAGGAAGAGAATCAGGTGAGAAACAGGTGACATCCTCACACATGCTTGGGTCTATTGAGTCTGTCTGGCATGTTTCCCCGCCATCTGATCCAACTCACTACCAGGTGAGTCAACTCCTCTCTTCATCCAAATGTCCAAAATAAATGGCCTCAAATAAGATGATGCAACTACAAAGTCAATTACCAATTTACAACCTAGAGTATCATGGTGCCAAATGCCCTTATGGATAGCCTTATGTGCCAAAACTAATTAAAAGACTGATGGGCTAAGTTTAAACTACATGGAATAAAACAGGATTGGAGTAAGAAAAAAACAAACTGATGGACATGAAGGGAAACATCAGCAGTAAAAGTTAAACATTTCTACATAGATCCAGTAGTTTACTGTAGGTAATGAAGTAGTACATGCTAATGTAAGCTTTAGATCATGGCTTCTTAAACTTTATATTTAAAAATCCAACTTTAATTTATATGGCCAAAAATCAGGAATGAGAGAAAATCAAATAAAAGTTATTGAAAATGTTTAAGCTAAAAACCAAAATATATTATTCTGTTTGCCTACAATTGTTATGACTCTAAACTGCACTAAATTCTGACAGTGAAACTTTTACTATGTGAATAACAACTGTCACCAATTACCTGAGGACACAATATATACCTATTTATCTGTGTACTTATCTTTTGAAACAAATTTTTTCTATGCACAATTAGATAACTCCATGGTAATGTAACAACACCTAAAAGCTGAAAGTTACGCACCATAACTCATGTTCCCTGAAGGAAGGGAACGAGGTGCAACATACTAGCTATGGGAATTGTGCCCCCGCGTGATTACCTGAAGGAATATACTCACGCCTTTACGGCTAGGGGCGTCACCGCCGTGCCAGAGGCCCCGCCCTCTGGGTACTTAAGCGGCTTGCGCCCCTCCATCTTTCTCCAAAATTGCACTTCACTGAGCTTTCAGCATTGAAAAGGGCCAGATATGTTGCACCTCGTTCCCTTCCTTCAGGGAACATGAGTTATGGTGCATAACTTTCAGTTCCCTTTCAGTCGGTCTCTCGGTGCAACATACTTGCTATGGGAACGCAATCCATTCACGCCCTTGAAATGCTCAGCAAAGTGCATGTGAGAACATCTGTCCTAAAAGACAGGCATCTCCCAGCTACTTTCTGCAGGGAATGCAGAAAGCACATGCTAAGAGGAAAAAAAAAGCCAAACGCAAGAAACACCAACGTGATGTTTCCACTAGGCATATATATGTATACACCAACTAGACAACTTAAGCGTGCTCCATCATTGTGAATACTTATCATCCCCTTTTCCCAACGGAACATCCTGAGAAACAGGAGAAAAAATGGACCCACCATGTCACAAGAAATTGGGTGACAGATGTAGAGGTAGAAAACACAAGCCAAGCATAGGGTAACCTCTCAGGTCCTTGTTAACTTTGTTCCTAATGCTGTTGTTATTTGTTTTGGGACAAAGCAACCAAAGCCTTAGGCTCTCAGCCAGATCCCTTCAGAGGCCAGGCTGAAAGTTGCCATAACTCTGGACGTGGGTGTAGAAGCTACCCATGCGCCTGCGTCAATAGGTCCCTATGAGAAGGCAATTGCCATGGTATCCAAGATAGCATTGAAATCAGCTCCGGGAACCACGTTTTCCGTGGCCACCTGGGGGCTATGAGAATCAAGGAGAGAGCTCCCTGACGCACCTGTTCCAATGTCGCCCTGATCAGAGGGACAGGTGGAAAGGCATAGTAGAGCATTCCTGCAGGCCAATCATGTGCCAGAGCATCCAAACCCAATGGAGCGTCTGCTTCCCTCAAGGAGAAGTAGAGGTCACAGTGTGAGCTAGCCCTGCAGGCAAACAGGTCCACAGAGGCTTTCCCAAATCGTGACCAGACCTGTTCCACAATCCGTGGGTTCAGGCTCCATTCTGATGCCAAAAGAGGTCCTCTTGAAAGGGCGTCCGCTCCATAATTTAGTTCACCAGGGACATGAGTCGCCCTAAGTGACAAGATTCTTGGAGCACACCATGTGAGCATCCTCTGCGCCAGTCCTAGGAGGGCCCAGGACCTTGTCCCTCCCTCTCTGTTGATGAAGGACACTGTGGTCCTGTTATCTGATTTCACCAGGATGTGTTGTCCAGCAATCAGACCTTTGTTGAAGAAGTATTTTAATGACAGAAATACGGCCAACAACTCCAGGAAGTTGATATGTAATCTTGCTTCCTGTTCATTCCAAAGGCCGCGGGCGTTCTGATTTCTACAGATCGCCCCCCATCCTGTTTTTGAGGCGTCCATTGTGATGACCACATGAGATGACACCCTTCCCAATGAGAACCCTTCCGTGAAAAACGAACAAATCTCTCCAGGGTTCCAGGGCCTCCAGGCACTCTGGGTCTATCCTAACCTTCTCTGCCTGATTAGGCAGGTCGGGCTGTATTTGTTGGTTTAGCCATAGCTGTATGGGCCGCATTTTCAGTAATGCGTGTGGCACACAGGGAATGGCTGCCGCCAAGAGGCCTAAGAGGCGTTGGCAGGTTTTCACAGGGACCCGTTGGTCCAGTTTAAATCTTTCCAGGCAACGGCGAATGGAGGAAACTCGTTCCTTCGAGAGCCATGCTCTGTACTGGACGGTGTCGATCTGTACTCCCAAAAATACGGTAACCCGCGATGGAGTCAAATCGCTTTTTTGTAGGTTTATGACAAAACCAAGAGACTCCAGGTGAAAAAATCACCCTATACGAGTGTGACTTGGCCTGCTTTCTGCTTTCAGCCAGAATCAGCAGGTCATCAAGGTAATTCATGACCCTGAGTCCTTGATTCCTAAGAGGGGTCAGGGTTGCATCCAGACATTTAGTAAATGTACGCGGAGCAGTCTTTAAACCAAAGGGTAAAGCTTTGAATTCATAAGCGTTACCCTCGAAGGTAAAGCGGAGAAACTTCCTGTGTTTCCTCCATACGCCTATATGAAAATAGGCATCTTTTAAATCCATTGTACATGCGTAGTCTCCAGGCCTCACAGACTGGAGGACCTGCCGCAGTGTAAGCATCTTGAACTTAAATGTTTTAATCCTCTTGTTGAGAGTCCTGAGATCCAGAATCTGTCTCAGGGAATGATCCTTTTTGGGCACCAGGAAGTATTTACTGTAGTGGCCAGAGCGTAGCTTGCGTCCTGAGACCAAGCTAATCACACCCTTTTGCAGCATTGTTGAGACTTCCTCCCTCAGCACGTGTGCATGTTTAGGGTTAATTTTAGATTGTAGCACCCCTGTGAAGCGGGGCAGTCTTTTTGAGAACTGCAACTTGAGCCCATGACGTATCGTTGTCATGACCCACTCATTTGGTAAACATGCCTTCCAGGCCTGTGCATGCGCACTGAGCCTGGAGGGCATGTTGAATTGCTGCTCGTTGTGTTTTAGCGCCAGAGGGGTGACTTGTGACCCCTCTTGCACTCTTCTGAGCAGGGTGGTCGGCCCGACAGAAGATATCACGAGATCTGACCGTCCTTGGCAGAGCTCGTGTATCTTGCTATAATTCATAGTTTGACCATATGGTTTGTTTATAAAAATGGGACTCGAGTCAAGAACCAGGGTAATCTGTGCTTTGGTACTTTTATTTTTGTACATGTCTGAAACAGTGTTTGTTTTGTTTACACATGCAAAATTCGAGTCATGTTTGGTGCGCGCACACATACCACTCACTCCTGGTAGTTTTTTACAAGGGGAGACTGGGCTCAAGAGGTTAGGTTCCCGTACCACGTGGGCGGGCAAACCTGTAAAATTGTCAGTTCGTCCTGTTTCATCAGGTTCGAGCCTGTTTTCCACATTAGGTCTCTGAAGAGGTCCTTGGCCGGTACTGGAAGGTTTCACCGCCACCAACGGGTCTCTTCCGTGGTGGGCCACGCGTGTCTTCCTTTGGAGGTGCAAAGCTTTTTCTCGGCAACCCCTTGCGGAGGGCTTTCGCCTGTTTGCGTCTTTGTTCCAGCCTGGCCTGGACGCGTTCCAAGGCTCCCCCGAAGAGTCCCGTCGACTCGATGGAGTGCTGGAGGAAAGTGGACCTCTGGTTTTCTCGGAGGTCCGACAGAGTTAGCCAAAGATGGCGCTGGGCGACAACTATTTCTGCCATTGCCTTGCCTTGGGAAATGGCTATTATCCCTATCATGCGAAGCACGAGGTCTGAGGCATGGCGGGCCTCTTCCATGGCTTCCGTTACGGCCTGCTCATTTTTTTTACCTGGATATGTTGGAGTTTTTCCGCCGGGTATGCCTACACCATGGTCGATGCGTTCATTGCGCGAGCCGCAAGGCCCTGAGCCTTGTAGCACTTCTCGAGTTGTTTCTCCGAAGCGCGGCAGGTCCTGCTGGGTAACGTGGGTTTTGTCCTCGTGGTTGTGGGGGCCAAGTGAGCCGCCAGAGTCTCCTCTATCAGGGGTGCGTTGACGAGGCCTGCTGTCTCCATTCCTGCGATGTCAAGGAGTCGGGATAATGGCAGCATGATGGGAGCTCCGGGTTCCGCCCAGGAGCGTTTGAGCTCCATGAGGAAGTCCGGAAAAATTGGCATTTTCTACGACGTTGTTGGCTGTTTCGCGTAGAAGTAGCTTCCCGCTAGCCCCGTAGCCTGTTGGCGAGGCGTGGGGTCTGGCCATGTAACCTGCAGGGCATCTGCCGCCCTGTGGCACAGGTCGAACAGGGCAGGTACCGACAAGTCTGGTTCCGGTAAGATTTGCGCCAGGTTCTAGGAGGAATCAGCAGTTTCCCCTTTGTGACCATATTCGGCGTCTTGGTCGGACACTTCAGGCGTCGAGTCCTCGGCGGCAACTGAGGAGTCCGACATGTTGTCCTCTCCGACTCGGCTGTTGCATTCCAGGTCCACGTTGTCGGGCTCCGGTTCAGGAGCGAGTACTTTAGTGCGACGTGCGACCTTCAGCGCTTCGTTTCTAGCCATGGATTTAGCAAACGCGTCAACCCGTCGTTTCCTCACTATTGCTGACATTCGACGGCAGTGAGAGCAGGAGTCTGGGAATTCCAACGCTTTCCTCGCGTGCAGAATCCCTAGGCAGACAGGACAGGCCTCGTGGGTGTCCGTCGCCGAGAGGGTGTAGCTGCAGCCGCTGGGGCATGGGCGCGAGCGAGGACTCGTCGTCTTGGTTTTCCTCCTCCTTGTCCTCCATTTTCCCTTCTCGGGAATGTGGCGAGAAGCGTCAAAGTTGTTCCTAGTTTTCTTTTGTTTGAAGCCGTCTTCTCCGTTGTCTTGCTTTCATGGGTTAGCCTGCTAATGATAGCAGGAGGTTGTGACGCAGTGAGCGCCGTCGAGCGAAAAGCTGCGGAAAGAAGAAAACTTCGAAGGTGAGTAGAAAAATGCTGGACTAGCTTTCGCCAGCCCAGTAATACACAGGAACATTTCTCTGTACGCTCAGTGTAGGGAGCAAGCTCACCTCAGTTGAGCGATGCGACAACGGA